>JAUPFP010000401.1:0-22882 GCA_036925085.1 Brachycybe producta
TTCAACATCAATTTCAACTTCAACTTCAACTTCAACTTCAACTTCAATTTTAACTTTAATTTTAACTTCAATTTAAACTTCAATTTCAACTTCAATTTCAACGTCAATTTCAACTTCAACTTCAACTTCAACTTCAATTTTAACTTTAACTTTAACTTCAATTTCAACTTCAACTTCAACTTCAACTTCAACTTCAACTTCAACTTCAACTTCAATTTCAACTTCAATTTCAACTTCAATTTCAACTTCAATTTCAACTTCAATTTCAACTTCAATTTCAACTTCAAATTCAACTTCAATTTCAACTTCAATTTCAACTTCAATTTCAACTTCAATTTCAACTTCAATTTCAACTTCAATTTCAACTTTAATTTCTACTTCAATTTCAACTTCAATTTCAACTTCAATTTCTACTTCAATTTCAACTTCAATTTCAACTTTAACTTTAACTTCAATTTCAACTTTAATTTCAACTTCTATTTCAACTTTTATTTCAACTTCAATTTCAACTTCAATTTCAACTTCAATTTCAACTTCAATTTCAACTTTAACTTCAATTTCAACTTCAAATTCAACTCAATTCAACTTCAATTTCAACTTCAATTTCAACTTCAATTCAACTTCAAATTCAAACTTAATTTCAACTTCAACTTCAATTTCAACTTCAAGTTCAACTTCAATTTCAACTTCATTTTCAACTTCAATTTCAACTTCAATTTCAAATTTAATTTCAACTTCATTTTCAATTTCAATTTCAACTTCAATTTCAAATTCAATTTCAACTTCAATTTCAACATCAATTTCAACTTCAACTTCAACTTCAATTTTAACTTTAATTTTAACTTCAATTTAAACTTCAATTTCAACTTCAATTTCAACGTCAATTTCAACTTCAACTTCAACTTCAACTTCAATTTTAACTTTAACTTTAACTTCAATTTCAATTTCAACTTCAATTTCAACTTTAACTTTAACTTCAATTTCAACTTTAATTTCAACTTCTATTTCAACTTTTATTTCAACTTCAATTTCAACTTCAATTTCAACTTCAATTTCAACTTCAATTTCAACTTCAATTTCAACTTCAATTTCAACTTCAATTTCAACTTCAATTTCAACTTCAAATTCAACTTCAATTTCAACTTCAATTTCAACTTCAATTTCAACTTCAATTTCAACTTCAATTTCAACTTCAATTTCAACTTCAATTTCAACTTTAATTTCTACTTCAATTTCAACTTCAATTTCAACTTCAATTTCTACTTCAATTTCAACTTCAATTTCAACTTTAACTTTAACTTCAATTTCAACTTTAATTTCAACTTCTATTTCAACTTTTATTTCAACTTCAATTTCAACTTCAAATTCAACTTCAATTTCAACTTCAATTTCAACTACAATTTCAACTTCAATTTCAACTTCAATTTCAACTTCAATTTCAACTTTAATTTCTACTTCAATTTCAACTTCAATTTCAACTTCAATTTCTACTTCAATTTCAACTTCAATTTCAACTTTAACTTTAACTTCAATTTCAACTTTAATTTCAACTTCTATTTCAACTTTTATTTCAACTTCAATTTCAACTTCAATTTCAACTTCAATTTCAACTTCAATTTCAACTTTAATTTCAACTTCAATTTCAACTTCAATTTCAACTTCAATTTCAACTTTAATTTCTACTTCAATTTCAACTTCATCTTCACCTTCAATTTTAACATCAATTTCAACTTCAATTTCAACTTCAATTTCTACTTCAATTTCAACTTCAATTTCAACTTTAATTTCAACTTCAATTTCAACTTCAATTTCAACTTCAATTTCAACTTCAATTTCAACTTCAATTTCAACTTCAACTTCAAATTCAAACTTAATTTCAACTTCAACTTCAATTTCAACTTCAAGTTCAACTTCAATTTCAACTTCATTTTCAACTTCAATTTCATCTTCAATTTCAAATTTAATTTCAACTTCATTTTCAATTTCAATTTCAACTTCAATTTCAAATTCAATTTCAACTTCAATTTCAACATCAATTTCAACTTCAACTTCAACTTCAACTTCAACTTCAATTTTAACTTTAATTTTAACTTCAATTTAAACTTCAATTTCAACTTCAATTTCAACGTCAATTTCAACTTCAACTTCAACTTCAACTTCAATTTTAACTTTAACTTTAACTTCAATTTCAACTTCAACTTCAACTTCAACTTCAACTTCAACTTCAACTTCAACTTCAATTTCAACTTCAATTTCAACTTCAATTTCAACTTCAATTTCAACTTCAATTTCAACTTCAATTTCAACTTCAAATTCAACTTCAATTTCAACTTCAATTTCAACTTCAATTTCAACTTCAATTTCAACTTCAATTTCAACTTCAATTTCAACTTTAATTTCTACTTCAATTTCAACTTCAATTTCAACTTCAATTTCTACTTCAATTTCAACTTCAATTTCAACTTTAACTTTAACTTCAATTTCAACTTTAATTTCAACTTCTATTTCAACTTTTATTTCAACTTCAATTTCAACTTCAATTTCAACTTCAATTTCAACTTCAATTTCAACTTTAATTTCAACTTCAATTTCAACTTCAATTTTAACTTTAATTTTAATTTTAACTTCAACTTCAACTTTAACAACAATCTCAACTTCAACTTCAACTTAAACTACAACTTCAACTTCAACTTCAACTACAACCTTAACTTTAACTTTTACTTCAACTTCAAGTTCAACTTCGAATTCAACTTCAACTTCAATTTCAACTTCAATTTCAACTTCAATTTCAACTTCAATTTCAACTTCAATTTCAACTTCAACTTCAATTTCAAACTTAACTTCAACTTCAACTTCACCTTCAAGTTCAACTTCATGTTCAACTTTACATCAACTTTAACTTCAACTTAAACTTCAACTTCAACTTTAATCTTACTGTCAACTTCAATTTTAACTTCAATTTCAACTTCAATGTCAACTCCAATTTCAACTTCAATTTCAACTTCAATTTCAACTACAATTGCAACTTCAATTTCAACTTCAATTTCAACTTCAATTTTAACTTCAATTTCAACTTCAATTTCAACTTCAATTTTAACTTCAATTTCAACTTCAATTTTAACTTCAACTTCAACTTCAATTTCAATTTCAACTTTAACTTCAACTTAAACTTCAACTTCAACTTTAATCTTACTGTCAACTTCAATTTTAACTTCAAATTCAACTTCAATGTCAACTCCAATTTCAACTTCAATTTCAACTTCAATTTCAACTTCAATTTTAACTTCAATTTCAACTTCAATTTTAACTTCAACTTCAACTTCAATTTCAATTTCAATTTCAACTTAAACTTCAACTTCAACTTTAATCTTACTGTCAACTTCAATTTCAACTTCAATTTCTACTTCAATTTCAACTTCAATTTCAACTTTAACTTTAACTTCAATTTCAACTTTAATTTCAACTTCTATTTCAACTTCAATTTCAACTTCAATTTTAACTTTAATTTTAACTTCAATTTTAACTTCAATTTCAACTTCGACTTCAACTTCAATTTCAACTTCAATTTCAACTTCAATTTCAACTTCAATTTCAACTTCAATTTCAACTTTAATTTCTACTTCAATTTCAACTTCAATTTCAACTTCAATTTCTACTTCAATTTCAACTTCATTTTCAACTTCAATTTCAACTTCAATTTCAAATTCAATTTCAACTTCAATTTCAACTTCAATTTCTACTTCAATTTCAACTTCAATTTCAACTTCAATTTCAACTTCAATTTCAACTTCAATTTCAACTTCAATTTCAACTTCAATTTCAACTTCTACTTCAACTTCAATTTCAACTTCAATTTCAACTTCAATTTCAACTTCAATTTCAACTTCAATTTCAACTTTAATTTCTACTTCAATTTCAACTTCAATTTCAACTTCAATTTCAACTTCAATTTCAACTTCAATTTCAACTTTAATTTCAACTTCAATTTCAACTTCAATTTCAACTTCAATTTCAACTTCAATTTCAACTTCAATTTCAACTTCAACTTCAAATTCAACTTCAATTTCAACTTCAATTTCAACTTCAACTTCAAATTCAAACTTAATTTCAACTTCAACTTCAATTTCAACTTCAAGTTCAACTTCAATTTCAACTTCATTTTCAACTTCAATTTCAACTTCAATTTCAAATTTAATTTCAACTTCATTTTCAATTTCAATTTCAACTTCATTTTCAATTTCAATTTCAACTTCAATTTCAACTTCAATTTCAACTTCAATTTTAACTTCAATTTCAACTTCAATTTCAACTTCAATTTTAACTTCAATTTCAACTTCAATTTTAACTTCAACTTCAACTTCAATTTCAATTTCAACTTTAACTTCAACTTCAACTTTAATCTTACTGTCAACTTCAATTTTAACTTCAAATTCAACTTCAATGTCAACTCCAATTTCAACTTCAATTTCAACTTCAATTTCAACTTCAATTTTAACTTCAATTTCAACTTCAATTTTAACTTCAACTTCAACTTCAATTTCAATTTCAATTTCAACTTAAACTTCAACTTCAACTTTAATCTTACTGTCAACTTCAATTTCAACTTCAATTTCTACTTCAATTTCAACTTCAATTTCAACTTTAACTTTAACTTCAATTTCAACTTTAATTTCAACTTCTATTTCAACTTCAATTTCAACTTCAATTTTAACTTTAATTTTAACTTCAATTTTAACTTCAATTTCAACTTCGACTTCAACTTCAATTTCAACTTCAATTTCAACTTCAATTTCAACTTCAATTTCAACTTCAATTTTAACTTCAATTTCAACTTCAATTTTAACTTCAACTTCAACTTCAATTTCAATTTCAACTTAAACTTCAACTTCAACTTTAATCTTACTGTCAACTTCAATTTCAACTTCAATTTCTACTTCAATTTCAACTTCAATTTCAACTTTAACTTTAACTTCAATTTCAACTTTAATTTCAACTTCAATTTCAAATTTAATTTCAACTTCATTTTCAATTTCAATTTCAACTTCATTTTCAATTTCAATTTCAACTTCAATTTCAACTTCAATTTCAACTTCAATTTTAACTTCAATTTCAACTTCAATTTCAACTTCAATTTTAACTTCAATTTCAACTTCAATTTTAACTTCAACTTCAACTTCAATTTCAATTTCAACTTTAACTTCAACTTCAACTTTAATCTTACTGTCAACTTCAATTTTAACTTCAAATTCAACTTCAATGTCAACTCCAATTTCAACTTCAATTTCAACTTCAATTTCAACTTCAATTTTAACTTCAATTTCAACTTCAATTTTAACTTCAACTTCAACTTCAATTTCAATTTCAATTTCAACTTAAACTTCAACTTCAACTTTAATCTTACTGTCAACTTCAATTTCAACTTCAATTTCTACTTCAATTTCAACTTCAATTTCAACTTTAACTTTAACTTCAATTTCAACTTTAATTTCAACTTCTATTTCAACTTCAATTTCAACTTCAATTTTAACTTTAATTTTAACTTCAATTTTAACTTCAATTTCAACTTCGACTTCAACTTCAATTTCAACTTCAATTTCAACTTCAATTTCAACTTCAATTTCAACTTCAATTTCAACTTTAATTTCTACTTCAATTTCAACTTCAATTTCAACTTCAATTTCTACTTCAATTTCAACTTCATTTTCAACTTCAATTTCAACTTCAATTTCAAATTCAATTTCAACTTCAATTTCAACTTCAATTTCTACTTCAATTTCAACTTCAATTTCAACTTCAATTTCAACTTCAATTTCAACTTCAATTTCAACTTCAATTTCAACTTCAATTTCAACTTCAATTTCAACTTCTACTTCAACTTCAATTTCAACTTCAATTTCAACTTCAATTTCAACTTCAATTTCAACTTCAATTTCAACTTCAATTTCAACTTCAATTTCAACTTCAATTTCAACTTCAATTTCAACTTTAATTTCTACTTCAATTTCAACTTCAATTTCAACTTCAATTTCTACTTCATTTTCAACTTCAATTTCAACTTTAACTTTAACTTCAATTTCAACTTTAATTTCAACTTCTATTTCAACTTCAATTTCAACTTCAATTTTAACTTTAATTTTAACTTCAATTTTAACTTCAATTTCAACTTCGACTTCAACTTCAATTTCAACTTCAATTTCAACTTCAATTTCAACTTCAATTTCAACTTCTACTTCAACTTCAATTTCAACTTCAATTTCAACTTCAATTTCAACTTCAATTTCAACTTCAATTTCAACTTTAATTTCTACTTCAATTTCAACTTCAATTTCAACTTCAATTTCTACTTCAATTTCAACTTCAATTTCAACTTTAACTTTAACTTCAATTTCAACTTTAATTTCAACTTCTATTTCAACTTTTATTTCAACTTCAATTTCAACTTCAATTTCAACTTCAATTTCAACTTTAATTTCAACTTCAATTTCAACTTCAATTTCAACTTCAATTTCAACTTCAATTTCAACTTCAATTTCAACTTCAACTTCAAATTCAAACTTAATTTCAACTTCAACTTCAATTTCAACTTCAAGTTCAACTTCAATTTCAACTTCATTTTCAACTTCAATTTCAACTTCAATTTCAAATTTAATTTCAACTTCATTTTCAATTTCAATTTCAACTTCAATTTCAAATTCAATTTCAACTTCAATTTCAACATCAATTTCAACTTCAACTTCAACTTCAACTTCAACTTCAATTTTAACTTTAATTTTAACTTCAATTTAAACTTCAATTTCAACTTCAATTTCAACGTCAATTTCAACTTCAACTTCAACTTCAACTTCAATTTTAACTTTAACTTTAACTTCAATTTCAACTTCAACTTCAACTTCAACTTCAACTTCAACTTCAACTTCAACTTCAACTTCAATTTCAACTTCAATTTCAACTTCAATTTCAACTTCAATTTCAACTTCAATTTCAACTTCAATTTCAACTTCAAATTCAACTTCAATTTCAACTTCAATTTCAACTTCAATTTCAACTTCAATTTCAACTTCAATTTCAACTTCAATTTCAACTTTAATTTCTACTTCAATTTCAACTTCAATTTCAACTTCAATTTCTACTTCAATTTCAACTTCAATTTCAACTTTAACTTTAACTTCAATTTCAACTTTAATTTCAACTTCTATTTCAACTTTTATTTCAACTTCAATTTCAACTTCAATTTCAACTTCAATTTCAACTTCAATTTCAACTTTAATTTCAACTTCAATTTCAACTTCAAATTCAACTTCAATTCAACTTCAATTTCAACTTCAATTTCAACTTCAACTTCAAATTCAAACTTAATTTCAACTTCAACTTCAATTTCAACTTCAAGTTCAACTTCAATTTCAACTTCATTTTCAACTTCAATTTCAACTTCAATTTCAAATTTAATTTCAACTTCATTTTCAATTTCAATTTCAACTTCAATTTCAAATTCAATTTCAACTTCAATTTCAACATCAATTTCAACTTCAACTTCAACTTCAACTTCAACTTCAATTTTAACTTTAATTTTAACTTCAATTTAAACTTCAATTTCAACTTCAATTTCAACGTCAATTTCAACTTCAACTTCAACTTCAACTTCAATTTTAACTTTAACTTTAACTTCAATTTCAATTTCAACTTCAATTTCAACTTTAACTTTAACTTCAATTTCAACTTTAATTTCAACTTCTATTTCAACTTTTATTTCAACTTCAATTTCAACTTCAATTTCAACTTCAATTTCAACTTCAATTTCAACTTCAATTTCAACTTCAATTTCAACTTCAATTTCAACTTCAATTTCAACTTCAAATTCAACTTCAATTTCAACTTCAATTTCAACTTCAATTTCAACTTCAATTTCAACTTCAATTTCAACTTCAATTTCAACTTTAATTTCTACTTCAATTTCAACTTCAATTTCAACTTCAATTTCTACTTCAATTTCAACTTCAATTTCAACTTTAACTTTAACTTCAATTTCAACTTTAATTTCAACTTCTATTTCAACTTTTATTTCAACTTCAATTTCAACTTCAAATTCAACTTCAATTTCAACTTCAATTTCAACTACAATTTCAACTTCAATTTCAACTTCAATTTCAACTTCAATTTCAACTTTAATTTCTACTTCAATTTCAACTTCAATTTCAACTTCAATTTCTACTTCAATTTCAACTTCAATTTCAACTTTAACTTTAACTTCAATTTCAACTTTAATTTCAACTTCTATTTCAACTTTTATTTCAACTTCAATTTCAACTTCAATTTCAACTTCAATTTCAACTTCAATTTCAACTTCAATTTCAACTTCAATTTTAACTTTAATTTTAATTTTAACTTCAACTTCAACTTTAACAACAATCTCAACTTCAAATTCAACTTAAACTACAACTTCAACTTCAACTTCAACTACAACCTTAACTTTAACTTTTACTTCAACTTCAAGTTCAACTTCGAATTCAACTTCAACTTCAATTTCAACTTCAATTTCAACTTCAATTTCAACTTCAATTTCAACTTCAACTTCAATTTCAAACTTAACTTCAACTTCAACTTCACCTTCAAGTTCAACTTCATGTTCAACTTTACATCAACTTTAACTTCAACTTAAACTTCAACTTCAACTTTAATCTTACTGTCAACTTCAATTTTAACTTCAATTTCAACTTCAATTTCAACTTCAATTTCAACTTCAATTTCAACTTCAACTTCAAATTCAAACTTAATTTCAACTTCAACTTCAATTTCAACTTCAAGTTCAACTTCAATTTCAACTTCATTTTCAACTTCAATTTCAACTTCAATTTCAAATTTAATTTCAACTTCATTTTCAATTTCAATTTCAACTTCAATTTCAAATTCAATTTCAACTTCAATTTCATCATCAATTTCAACTTCAACTTCAACTTCAACTTCAACTTTAATTTTAACTTTAATTTTAACTTCAATTTAAACTTCAATTTCAACTTCAATTTCAACGTCAATTTCAACTTCAACTTCAACTTCAACTTCAATTTTAACTTTAACTTTAACTTCAATTTCAACTTCAACTTCAACTTCAACTTCAACTTCAACTTCAACTTCAACTTCAACTTCAACTTCAATTTCAACTTCAATTTCAACTTCAATTTCAACTTCAATTTCAACTTGTATTTCAACTTCAATTTCAACTTCAATTTCAACTTCAATTTTAACTTCAATTTTAACTTCAATTTTAACTTCAATTTTAACTTCAATTTCAACTTCGACTGCAACTTCAATTTCAACTTCAATTTCAACTTCAATTTCAACTTCAATTTCAACTTCAATTTCAACTTCAATTTAAACTTCAATTTCAACTTCAACTTCAACTTCAACTTCAACTTCAACTTCAATTTCAACTTTAACTTTAACTTCAATTTCAACTTCACTTTCAACTTCAATTTCAACTTCAATTTCAACTTCAATTTTAACTTCAATTTCAACTTCAATTTCAACTTCAATTTTAACTTCAATTTCAACTTCAATTTTAACTTCAATTTCAACTTCAATTTCAATTTCAATTTCAACTTCAACTTCAACTTCAACTTTAAATTCAACTTCAATTTAACTTCAACTTCAATTTCAAACTTAACTTCAACTTCATCTTCACCTTCAATTTTAACATCAATTTCAACTTCAATTTCAACTTCAATTTCTACTTCAATTTCAACTTCAATTTTAACTTTAATTTTAACTTCAATTTTAACTTCAATTTCAACTTCGACTTCAACTTCAATTTCAACTTCAATTTCAACTTCAATTTAAACTTCAATTTCAACTTCAATTTCAACGTCAATTTCAACTTTAATTTCAACTTCTATTTCAACTTTTATTTCAACTTCAATTTCAACTTCAATTTCAACTTCAATTTCAACTTCAATTTCAACTTCAATTTCAACTTCAATTTCAACTTCAATTTCAACTTCAATTTCAACTTCAAATTCAACTTCAATTTCAACTTCAATTTCAACTTCAATTTCAACTTCAATTTCAACTTCAATTTCAACTTCAATTTCAACTTTAATTTCTACTTCAATTTCAACTTCAATTTCAACTTCAATTTCTACTTCAATTTCAACTTCAATTTCAACTTTAACTTTAACTTCAATTTCAACTTTAATTTCAACTTCTACTTCTATTTCAACTTTTATTTCAACTTCAATTTCAACTTCAAATTCAACTTCAATTTCAACTTCAATTTCAACTACAATTTCAACTTCAATTTCAACTTCAATTTCAACTTCAATTTCAACTTTAATTTCTACTTCAATTTCAACTTCAATTTCAACTTCAATTTCTACTTCAATTTCAACTTCAATTTCAACTTTAACTTTAACTTCAATTTCAACTTTAATTTCAACTTCTATTTCAACTTTTATTTCAACTTCAATTTCAACTTCAATTTCAACTTCAATTTCAACTTCAATTTCAACTTCAATTTTAACTTTAATTTTAACTTCAATTTAAACTTCAATTTCAACTTCAATTTCAACGTCAATTTCAACTTCAACTTCAACTTCAACTTCAATTTTAACTTTAACTTTAACTTCAATTTCAACTTCAACTTCAACTTCAACTTCAACTTCAACTTCAACTTCAACTTCAACTTCAATTTCAACTTCAATTTCAACTTCAATTTCAACTTGTATTTCAACTTCAATTTCAACTTCAATTTCAACTTCAATTTTAACTTTAATTTTAACTTCAATTTTAACTTCAATTTCAACTTCGACTGCAACTTCAATTTCAACTTCCATTTCAACTTCAATTTCAACTTCAATTTCAACTTCAATTTCAACTTCAATTTCAACTTCAATTTCAACTTCAATTTCAACTTCAACTTCAACTTCAACTTCAACTTCAACTTCAACTCAATTCAACTTTAACTTTAACTTCAATTTCAACTTCACTTTCAACTTCAATTTCAAATTCAATTTCAACTTCAATTTAACTTCAATTTCAACTTCAATTTCAACTTCAATTTAACTTCAATTTCAACTTCAATTTCAATTTCAATTTCAACTTCAACTTCAACTTCAACTTTAAATTCAACTTCAATTTAACTTCAACTTCAATTTCAAACTTAACTTCAACTTCATCTTCACCTTCAATTTTAACATCAATTTCAACTTCAATTTCAACTTCAATTTCTACTTCAATTTCAACTTCAATTTTAACTTTAATTTTAACTTCAATTTTAACTTCAATTTCAACTTCGACTTCAACTTCAATTTCAACTTTAATTTCAACTTCTATTTCAACTTTTATTTCAACTTCAATTTCAACTTCAATTTCAACTTCAATTTCAACTTCAATTTCAACTTCAATTTCAACTTCAATTTCAACTTCAATTTCAACTTCAATTTCAACTTCAAATTCAACTTCAATTTCAACTTCAATTTCAACTTCAATTTCAACTTCAATTTCAACTTCAATTTCAACTTCAATTTCAACTTCAATTTCAACTTTAATTTCTACTTCAATTTCAACTTCAATTCAACTTCAATTTCTACTTCAATTTCAACTTCAATTTCAACTTTAACTTTAACTTCAATTTCAACTTTAATTTCAACTTCTATTTCAACTTTTATTTCAACTTCAATTTCAACTTCAAATTCAACTTCAATTTCAACTTCAATTTCAACTACAATTTCAACTTCAATTTCAACTTCAATTTCAACTTCAATTTCAACTTTAATTTCTACTTCAATTTCAACTTCAATTTCAACTTCAATTTCTACTTCAATTTCAACTTCAATTTCAACTTTAACTTTAACTTCAATTTCAACTTTAATTTCAACTTCTATTTCAACTTTTATTTCAACTTCAATTTCAACTTCAATTTCAACTTCAATTTCAACTTCAATTTCAACTTCAATTTCAACATCAATTTCAACTTCAACTTCAACTTCAACTTCAACTTCAATTTTAACTTTAATTTTAACTTCAATTTAAACTTCAATTTCAACTTCAATTTCAACGTCAATTTCAACTTCAACTTCAACTTCAACTTCAATTTTAACTTTAACTTTAACTTCAATTTCAACTTCAACTTCAACTTCAACTTCAACTTCAACTTCAACTTCAACTTCAACTTCAATTTCAACTTCAATTTCAACTTCAATTTCAACTTGTATTTCAACTTCAATTTCAACTTCAATTTCAACTTCAATTTTAACTTTAATTTTAACTTCAATTTTAACTTCAATTTCAACTTCGACTGCAACTTCAATTTCAACTTCCATTTCAACTTCAATTTCAACTTCAATTTCAACTTCAATTTCAACTTCAATTTCAACTTCAATTTCAACTTCAATTTCAACTTCAACTTCAACTTCAACTTCAACTTCAACTTCAATTTCAACTTAACTTTAACTTCAATTTCAACTTCACTTTCAACTTCAATTTCAAATCAATTTCAACTTCAATTTTAACTTCAATTTCAACTTCAATTTCAACTTCAATTTTAACTTCAATTTCAACTTCAATTTTAACTTCAATTTCAACTTCAATTTCAATTTCAATTTCAACTTCAACTTCAACTTCAACTTTAAATTCAACTTCAATTTAACTTCAACTTCAATTTCAAACTTAACTTCAACTTCATCTTCACCTTCAATTTTAACATCAATTTCAACTTCAATTTCAACTTCAATTTCTACTTCAATTTCAACTTCAATTTCAACTTTAACTTTAACTTCAATTTCAACTTTAATACAACTTCTATTTCAACTTCAATTTCAACTTCAATTTTAACTTTAATTTTAACTTCAATTTTAACTTCAATTTCAACTTCGACTTCAACTTCAATTTCAACTTCAATTTCAACTTCAATTTAAACTTCAATTTCAACTTTAATTTCTACTTCAATTTCAACTTCAATTTCAACTTCAATTTCTACTTCAATTTCAACTTCAATTTCAACTTTAACTTTAACTTCAATTTCAACTTTAATTTCAACTTCTATTTCAACTTTTATTTCAACTTCAATTTCAACTTCAATTTCAACTTCAATTTCAACTTCAATTTCAACTTTAATTTCAACTTCAATTTCAAATTCAATTTCAACTTCAATTTCAACATCAATTTCAACTTCAACTTCAACTTCAACTTCAACTTCAATTTTAACTTTAATTTTAACTTCAATTTAAACTTCAATTTCAACTTCAATTTCAACGTCAATTTCAACTTCAACTTCAACTTCAACTTCAATTTTAACTTTAACTTTAACTTCAATTTCAACTTCAACTTCAACTTCAACTTCAACTTCAACTTCAACTTCAATTTCAACTTCAATTTCAACTTCAATTTCAACTTGTATTTCAACTTCAATTTCAACTTCAATTTCAACTTCAATTTAACTTTAATTTTAACTTCAATTTTAACTTCAATTTCAACTTCGACTGCAACTTCAATTTCAACTTCCATTTCAACTTCAATTTCAACTTCAATTTCAACTTCAATTTCAACTTCAATTTCAACTTCAATTTCAACTTCAATTTCAACTTCAACTTCAACTTCAACTTCAACTTCAACTTCAATTTCAACTTTAACTTTAACTTCAATTTCAACTTCACTTTCAACTTCAATTTCAAATTCAATTTCAACTTCAATTTTAACTTCAATTTCAACTTCAATTTCAACTTCAATTTTAACTTCAATTTCAACTTCAATTTTAACTTCAATTTCAACTTCAATTTCAACTTTAATTTCTACTTCAATTTCAACTTCAATTTCAACTTCAATTTCTACTTCAATTTCAACTTCAATTTCAACTTTAACTTTAACTTCAATTTCAACTTTAATTTCAACTTCTATTTCAACTTTTATTTCAACTTCAATTTCAACTTCAATTTCAACTTCAATTTCAACTTCAATTTCAACTTCAATTTCAACATCAATTTCAACTTCAACTTCAACTTCAACTTCAACTTCAATTTTAACTTTAATTTTAACTTCAATTTAAACTTCAATTTCAACTTCAATTTCAACGTCAATTTCAACTTCAACTTCAACTTCAACTTCAATTTTAACTTTAACTTTAACTTCAATTTCAACTTCAACTTCAACTTCAACTTCAACTTCAACTTCAACTTCAACTTCAACTTCAATTTCAACTTCAACTTCAACTTCAACTTCAATTTTAACTTTAATTTTAACTTCAATTTAAACTTCAATTTCAACTTCAATTTCAACGTCAATTTCAACTTCAACTTCAACTTCAACTTCAATTTTAACTTTAACTTTAACTTCAATTTCAACTTCAACTTCAACTTCAACTTCAACTTCAACTTCAACTTCAACTTCAACTTCAACTTCAACTTCAACTTCAACTTCAATTTCAACTTCAATTTCAACTTCAATTTCAACTTGTATTTCAACTTCAATTTCAACTTCAATTTCAACTTCAATTTTAACTTTAATTTTAACTTCAATTTTAACTTCAATTTTAACTTCAATTTCAACTTTGACTGCAACTTCAATTTCAACTTCAATTTCAACTTCAATTTCAACTTCAATTTCAACTTCAATTTCAACTTCAATTTCAACTTCAATTTCAACTTCAATTTCAACTTCAATTTCAACTTCAACTTCAACTTCAACTTCAACTTCAACTTCAATTTCAACTTTAACTTTAACTTCAATTTAAACTTCACTTTCAACTTCAATTTCAACTTCAATTTCAACTTCAATTTTAACTTCAATTTCAACTTCAATTTCAACTTCAATTTTAACTTCAATTTCAACTTCAATTTTAACTTCAATTTCAACTTCAATTTCAATTTCAATTTCAACTTCAACTTCAACTTCAACTTTAAATTCAACTTCAATTTAACTTCAACTTCAATTTCAAACTTAACTTCAACTTCATCTTCACCTTCAATTTTAACATCAATTTCAACTTCAATTTCAACTTCAATTTCTACTTCAATTTCAACTTCAATTTCAACTTTAACTTTAACTTCAATTTCAACTTTAATTTCAACTTCTATTTCAACTTCAATTTCAACTTCAATTTTAACTTTAATTTTAACTTCAATTTTAACTTCAATTTCAACTTCGACTTCAACTTCAATTTCAACTTCAATTTCAACTTCAATTTCAACTTCAATTTAAACTTCAATTTCAACTTCAATTTCAACGTCAATTTCAACTTCAACTTCAACTTCAACTTCAACTTCAATTTTAACTTTAACTTTAACTTCAATTTCAACTTCAACTTCAACTTCAACTTCAACTTCAACTTCAACTTCAACTTCATTTTCAACTTCAATTTTAACTTCAATTCCAATTTCTAATTCAATTTCAACTTCAACTTCAATTTCAATTTCGATTTCAACTTCTATTTCAAATTCAATTTAAACTTTAATTTCAACTTCAATTTCAACTTCAATTTCAACTTCAATTTCAATTTCAATTTCAACTTCAATTTCAACTTCAATTTCAACTTTAATTTCTACTTCAATTTCAACTTCAATTTCAACTTCAATTTCTACTTCATTTTCAACTTCAATTTCAACTTAACTTTAACTTCAATTTCAACTTTAATTTCAACTTCTATTTCAACTTCAATTTCAACTTCAATTTAACTTTAATTTTAACTTCAATTTTAACTTCAATTTCAACTTCGACTTCAACTTCAATTTCAACTTCAATTTCAACTTCAATTTAAACTTCAATTTCAACTTCAATTTCAACTTCTACTTCAACTTCAATTTCAACTTCAATTTCAACTTCAATTTCAACTTCAATTTCAACTTCAATTTCAACTTCAAATTCAACTTCAATTTCAACTTCAATTTCAACTTCAATTTCAACTTCAATTTCAACTTCAATTTCAACTTCAATTTCAACTTTAATTTCTACTTCAATTTCAACTTCAATTTCAACTTCAATTTCTACTTCAATTTCAACTTCAATTTCAACTTTAACTTTAACTTCAATTTCAACTTTAATTTCAACTTCTATTTCAACTTTTATTTCAACTTCAATTTCAACTTCAATTTCAACTTCAATTTCAACTTCAATTTCAACTTTAATTTCAACTTCAATTTCAACTTCAATTTCAACTTCAATTTCAACTTCAATTTCAACTTCAACTTCAAATTCAAACTTAATTTCAACTTCAACTTCAATTTCAACTTCAAGTTCAACTTCAATTTCAACTTCATTTTCAACTTCAATTTCAACTTCAATTTCAAATTTAATTTCAACTTCATTTTCAATTTCAATTTCAACTTCAATTTCAAATTCAATTTCAATTTCAATTTCAACATCAATTTCAACTTCAACTTCAACTTCAACTTCAACTTCAATTTTAACTTTAATTTTAACTTCAATTTAAACTTCAATTTCAACTTCAATTTCAACGTCAATTTCAACTTCAACTTCAACTTCAACTTCAATTTTAACTTTAACTTTAACTTCAATTTCAACTTCAACTTCAACTTCAACTTCAACTTCAACTTCAACTTCAACTTCAACTTCAACTTCAATTTCAACTTCAATTTCAACTTCAATTTCAACTTGTATTTCAACTTCAATTTCAACTTCAATTTCAACTTCAATTTTACCTTTAATTTTAACTTCAATTTTAACTTCAATTTCAACTTCGACTGCAACTTCAATTTCAACTTCCATTTCAACTTCAATTTCAACTTCAATTTCAACTTCAATTTCAACTTCAATTTCAACTTCAATTTCAACTTCAACTTCAACTTCAACTTCAACTTCAACTTTAATTTCAACTTTAACTTTAACTTCAATTTCAACTTCACTTTCAACTTCAATTTCAACTTCAATTTCAACTTCAATTTTAACTTCAATTTCAACTTCAATTTTAACTTCAATTTCAACTTCAATTTCAATTTCAATTTCAACTTCAACTTCAACTTCAACTTTAAATTCAACTTCAATTTAACTTCAACTTCAATTTCAAACTTAACTTCAACTTCATCTTCACCTTCAATTTTAACATCAATTTCAACTTCAATTTCAACTTCAATTTCTACTTCAATTTCAACTTCAATTTCAACTTTAACTTTAACTTCAATTTCAACTTTAATTTCAACTTCTATTTCAACTTCAATTTCAACTTCAATTTTAACTTCAACTTCAACTTCAATTTCAACTTCAATTTCAACTTCAATTTCAACTTGTATTTCAACTTCAATTTCAACTTCAATTTCAACTTCAATTTTAACTTTAATTTTAACTTCAATTTTAACTTCAATTTCAACTTCGACTGCAACTTCAATTTCAACTTCCATTTCAACTTCAATTTCAACTTCAATTTCAACTTCAATTTCAACTTCAATTTCAACTTCAATTTCAACTTCAATTTCAACTTCAACTTCAACTTCAACTTCAACTTCAACTTCAATTTCAACTTTAACTTTAACTTCAATTTCAACTTCACTTTCAACTTCAATTTCAACTTCAATTTCAACTTCAATTTTAACTTCAATTTCAACTTCAATTTCAACTTCAATTTTAACTTCAATTTCAACTTCAATTTTAACTTCAATTTCAACTTCAATTTCAATTTCAATTTCAACTTCAACTTCAACTGCAACTTTAAATTCAACTTCAATTTAACTTCAACTTCAATTTCAAACTTAACTTCAACTTCATCTTCACCTTCAATTTAACATCAATTTCAACTTCAATTTCAACTTCAATTTCTACTTCAATTTCAACTTCAATTTCAACTTTAACTTTAACTTCAATTTCAACTTTAATTTCAACTTCTATTTCAACTTCAATTCAACTTCAATTTTAACTTTAATTTTAACTTTAATTTTAACTTCAATTTCAACTTCGACTTCAACTTCAATTTCAACTTCAATTTCAACTTCAATTTAAACTTCAATTTAAACTTCAATTTAAACTTCAATTTCAACTTCAATTTCAACTTCAACTTCAACTTCAATTTTAACTTTAACTTTAACTTCAATTTCAACTTCAACTTCAACTTCAACTTCAACTTCAACTTCAACTTCAACTTCAACTTCAACTTCAACTTCAACTTCAACTTCAATTTCAACTTAATTTCAACTTCATTTTCAACTTCAATTTTAACTTCAATTCCAATTTCTAATTCAATTTCAACTTCAACTTCAATTTCAATTTCGATTTCAACTTCTATTTCAACTTCAATTTCAACTTCAATTTCAACTTTAATTTCAACTTCAATTTCAACTTCAATTTCAACTTCATTTTCAACTTCAATTTTAACTTCAATTCCAAATTCTAATTTAATTTCAACTTCAACTTCAACTTCAACTTCAATTCCAACTTTAACTTTAACTTCAATTTCAACTTCACTTTCAACTTCAATTTCAACTTCAATTTCAACTTCAATTTCAACTTCAATTTTAACTTTAATTTTAACTTCAATTTTAACTTCAATTTCAACTTCGACTTCAACTTCATTTTCAACTTCAATTTCAACTTCAATTTCAACTTCAATTTCAACTTCAATTTCAACTACAATTTCAACTTCAATTTCAACTTCAATTTCAACTTCAATTTCAACTTCAATTTCAACTTCAATTTCAACTTCAATTTCAACTTTAATTTCTACTTCAACTTCAACTTCAATTTCAACTTCAATTTCAACTTCAATTTAAACTTTAATTTAAACTTCAATTCAACTTCAATTTCAACGTCAATTTCAACTTCAACTTCAACTTCAACTTCAACTTCAATTTTAACTTTAACTTTAACTTCAATTTCAACTTCAACTTCAACTTCAACTTCAACTTCAACTTCAACTTCAACTTCAACTTCAACTTCAACTTCAACTTCAATTTCAACTTTAATTTCAACTTCATTTTCAACTTCAATTTTAACTTCAATTCCAATTTCTAATTCTATTTCAACTTCAACTTCAATTTCAATTTCGATTTCAACTTCTATTTCAACTTCAATTTCAACTTCAATTTCAACTTTAATTTCAACTTCAATTTCAACTTCAATTTCAACTTCATTTTCAACTTCAATTTTAACTTCAATTCCAAATTCTAATTTAATTTCAACTTCAACTTCAACTTCAACTTCAATTTCAACTTTAACTTTAACTTTAATTTCAACTTCAATTTCAACTTCAATTTCAACTTCAATTTCAACTTCACTTTCAACTTCAATTTCAACTTCTATTTCAACTTCAATTTCAACTTCAATTTTAACTTTAATTTTAACTTCAATTTTAACTTCAATTTCAACTTCGACTTCAACTTCAATTTCAACTTCAATTTCAACTTCAATTTCAACTTCAATTTCAACTTCAATTTCAACTTCAATTTCAACTTCAATTTCAACTTTAATTTCAACTTCAATTTCAACTTCAATTTCAACTTCAATTTCAACTTCAATTTCAACTTCAATTTCAACTTCAACTTCAAATTCAAACTTAATTTCAACTTCAACTTCAATTTCAACTTCAAGTTCAACTTCAATTTCAACTTCATTTTCAACTTCAATTTCAACTTCAATTTCAAATTTAATTTCAACTTCATTTTCAATTTCAATTTCAACTTCAATTTCAAATTCAATTTCAACTTCAATTTCAACATCAATTTCAACTTCAACTTCAACTTCAACTTCAACTTCAATTTTAACTTTAATTTTAACTTCAATTTAAACTTCAATTTCAACTTCAATTTCAACGTCAATTTCAACTTCAACTTCAACTTCAACTTCAATTTTAACTTTAACTTTAACTTCAATTTCAACTTCAACTTCAACTTCAACTTCAACTTCAACTTCAACTTCAATTTCAACTTCAATTTCAACTTTAATTTCAACTTCAATTTCAACTTGTATTTCAACTTCAATTTCAACTTCAATTTCAACTTCAATTTTAACTTTAATTTTAACTTCAATTTTAACTTCAATTTCAACTTCGACTGCAACTTCAATTTCAACTTCCATTTCAACTTCAATTTCAACTTCAATTTCAACTTCAATTTCAACTTCAATTTCAACTTCAATTTCAACTTCAATTTCAACTTCAACTTCAACTTCAACTTCAACTTCAACTTCAATTTCAACTTTAACTTTAACTTCAATTTCAACTTCACTTTCAACTTCAATTTCAACTTCAATTTCAACTTCAATTTTAACTTCAATTTCAACTTCAATTTCAACTTCAATTTTAACTTCAATTTCAACTTCAATTTTAACTTCAATTTCAACTTCAATTTCAATTTCAATTTCAACTTCAACTTCAACTTCAACTTTAAATTCAACTTCAATTTAACTTCAACTTCAATTTCAAACTTAACTTCAACTTCATCTTCACCTTCAATTTTAACATCAATTTCAACTTCAATTTCAACTTCAATTTCTACTTCAATTTCAACTTCAATTTCAACTTTAACTTTAACTTCAATTTCAACTTTAATTTCAACTTCTATTTCAACTTCAATTTCAACTTCAATTTTAACTTTAATTTTAACTTCAATTTTAACTTCAATTTCAACTTCGACTTCAACTTCAATTTCAACTTCAATTTCAACTTCAATTTCAACTTCAATTTCAACTTCAATTTCAACTTCAATTTCAACTTCAATTTCAACGTCAATTTCAACTTCAACTTCAACTTCAACTTCAACTTCAATTTTAACTTTAACTTTAACTTCAATTTCAACTTCAACTTCAACTTCAACTTCAACTTCAACTTCAACTTCAACTTCAACTTCAACTTCAACTTCAACTTCAACTTCAACTTCAATTTCAACTTTAATTTCAACTTCATTTTCAACTTCAATTTTAACTTCAATTCCAATTTCTAATTCAATTTCAACTTCAACTTCAATTTCAATTTCGATTTCAACTTCTATTTCAACTTCAATTTCAACTTCAATTTCAACTTTAATTTCAACTTCAATTTCAACTTCAATTTCAACTTCATTTTCAACTTCAATTTTAACTTCAATTCCAAATTCTAATTTAATTTCAACTTCAACTTCAACTTCAACTTCAATTCCAACTTTAACTTTAACTTCAATTTCAACTTCAATTTCAACTTCAATTTCAACTTCAATTTCAACTTCACTTTCAACTTCAATTTCAACTTCTATTTCAACTTCAATTTCAACTTCAATTTTAACTTTAATTTTAACTTCAATTTTAACTTCAATTTCAACTTCGACTTCAACTTCAATTTCAACTTCAATTTCAACTTCAATTTCAACTTCAATTTCAACTTCAATTTCAACTTCAATTTCAACTTCAATTTCAACTTTAATTTCAACTTCAATTTCAACTTCAATTTCAACTTCAATTTCAACTTCAATTTCAACTTCAATTTCAACTTCAATTTCAACTTCAACTTCAAATTCAAACTTAATTTCAACTTCAACTTCAATTTCAACTTCAAGTTCAACTTCAATTTCAACTTCATTTTCAACTTCAATTTCAACTTCAATTTCAAATTTAATTTCAACTTCATTTTCAATTTCAATTTCAACTTCAATTTCAAATTCAATTTCAACTTCAATTTCAACTTCAACTTCAACTTCAACTTCAACTTCAATTTTAACTTTAATTTTAACTTCAATTTAAACTTCAATTTCAACTTCAATTTCAACGTCAATTTCAACTTCAACTTCAACTTCAACTTCAATTTTAACTTTAACTTTAACTTCAATTTCAACTTCAACTTCAACTTCAACTTCAACTTCAACTTCAACTTCAACTTCAACTTCAACTTCAATTTCAACTTCAATTTCAACTTCAATTTCAACTTGTATTTCAACTTCAATTTCAACTTGAATTTCAACTTCAATTTTAACTTTAATTTTAACTTCAATTTTAACTTCAATTTCAACTTCGACTGCAACTTCAATTTCAACTTCCATTTCAACTTCAATTTCAACTTCAATTTCAACTTCAATTTCAACTTCAATTTCAACTTCAATTTCAACTTCAATTTCAACTTCAACTTCAACTTCAACTTCAACTTCAACTTCAATTTCAACTTTAACTTTAACTTCAATTTCAACTTCACTTTCAACTTCAATTTCAACTTCAATTTCAACTTCAATTTTAACTTCAATTTCAACTTCAATTTCAACTTCAATTTTAACTTCAATTTCAACTTCAATTTTAACTTCAATTTCAACTTCAATTTCAATTTCAATTTCAACTTCAACTTCAACTTCAACTTTAAATTCAACTTCAATTTAACTTCAACTTCAATTTCAAACTTAACTTCAACTTCATCTTCACCTTCAATTTTAACATCAATTTCAACTTCAATTTCAACTTCAATTTCTACTTCAATTTCAACTTCAATTTCAACTTTAACTTTAACTTCAATTTCAACTTTAATTTCAACTTCTATTTCAACTTCAATTTCAACTTCAATTTTAACTTTAATTTTAACTTCAATTTTAACTTCAATTTCAACTTCGACTTCAACTTCAATTTCAACTTCAATTTCAACTTCAATTTCAACTTCAATTTAAACTTCAATTTCAACTTCAATTTCAACGTCAATTTCAACTTCAACTTCAACTTCAACTTCAACTTCAATTTTAACTTTAACTTTAACTTCAATTTCAACTTCAACTTCAACTTCAACTTCAACTTCAACTTCAACTTCAACTTCAACTTCAACTTCAACTTCAACTTCAACTTCAACTTCAATTTCAACTTTAATTTCAACTTCATTTTCAACTTCAATTTTAACTTCAATTCCAATTTCTAATTCAATTTCAACTTCAACTTCAATTTCAATTTCGATTTCAACTTCTATTTCAACTTCAATTTCAACTTCAATTTCAACTTTAATTTCAACTTCAATTTC
>JAUPFP010000402.1:0-22499 GCA_036925085.1 Brachycybe producta
AACTTCAACTTTAACTTTACTTAAACTTAAACTTCAATTTTAACTTCAATTCTCAACTTCAATTTCAACTTCAATTTCGACTTTAATTTCAACTTCAATTTCAACTTCAATTTTAACTTTCAATTTCAACTTCAATTTCAACTTCAATTTCAACTTCAATTTTAACATCAATTTCAACTTCAATTTCAACTTCAATTTCAAATTCAAACTTAACTTCAAATTCAATTTCAACTTCAATTTGAACTTCAATTTGAACTTCAACTTTAACTTTACTTAAACTTAAACTTCAATTTTAACTTCAATTTCAACTTTAATTTCAACTTCAATTTCAACTTCAATTTTAACTTTCAATTTCAACTTCAATTTCAACTTCAAATTTCAACTTCAATTTTAACATCAATTTCAACTTCAATTTCAACTTCAATTTCAACTTCAATTTCACTTTCAAGTTCACCTTCAAATTCAACTTCAGTTTCAACTTCAACTTTAACTTTAACTTCACTTAAACTTAAACTTCAATTTCAACTTCAATTTCAACTTCAATTTCAACTTCAATTTCAACTTCAATTTCAACTTCAATATCAACTTCAAATTCAACTTCATTTTCACTTCAATTTCAACTTCAATTTCAACTTCAATTTCAACTTCAAACTAATCTTCAATTTCAACTTCAAACTTAACTTCAACTTCAACTTCACCTTCAAGTTCAATTTTAAATTCAACTTAAACCTTAACTTAAATTTAAACTTCAATTTCAATTTCAAATTCAACTTCAATTTCAACTTCAAACTTAACTTGAACTTCAACTTCACCTTCAAAGTTCAACTTCAAATTCAACTTAAACTTCAACTTTAACCTTAAATTAAACTTAAACTTCAATTTTAACTACAATTTCAACTTCAAATTCACTTTCAATTTCAAACTTAACTTCAACTTCAAGTTCACCTTCAAGTTCAACTTCAAATTCAACTTCAACTTTAACTTTAACTTCACTTAAACTTAAACTTCAATTTCAACTTCAATTTCAATTTCAATTTCAACTTCAATTTCAACTTCAATTTCACTTCAATTTCAACTTCAATTTCAACTTCAATTTTAACATCAATTTCAACTTCAATTTCAACTTCAATTTCAACTTCAATTTCAACTTCAATTTCACTTTCAAGTTCACCTTCAAATTCAACTTCAGTTTCAACTTCAACTTTAACTTTAACTTCACTTAAACTTAAACTTCAATTTCAACTTCAATTTCAATTTCAATTTCAACTTCAATTTCAACTTCAATTTCAACTTCAATTTCAACTTCAATTTCAACTTCAATTTCAACTTCAATTTCAACTTCAATTTCAACTTCAATTTCAACTCCAATTTCAACTTCAATTTCAACTTCAATTTCAACTTCAATTTCAACTTCAATTTCAACTTCAATTTCAACTTCAAACTCTACTTCATTTTCAACTTCAAACTTAACTTCAACTTCAACTTCACCTTCAAGTTCAATTTTAAATTCAACTTAAACCTTAACTTAAATTTAAACTTCAATTTCAATTTCAAATTCAACTTCAACTTTAACTTTAACTTCACTTAAACTTAAACTTCAATTTCAACTTCAATTTGAATTTCAATTTCAACTTCAATTTCAACTTCAATTTCAACTTCAATTTCAACTTCAATTTCAACTTCAATTTCAACTCCAATTTCAACTTCAATTTCAACTTCAATTTCAACTTAAATTTCAACTTCAATTTCAACTTCAATTTCAACTTCAATTTTAACATCAATTTCAACTTCAATTTCAACTTCAATTTCAACTTCAACTTCACTTTCAAGTTCACCTTCAAATTCAACTTCAGTTTCAACTTCAATTTCAACTTCAATTTCAACTTCAACTTTAACTTTACTTAAACTTAAACTTCAATTTTAACTTCAATTTCAACTTTAATTTCAACTTCAATTTCAACTTCAATTTTAACTTTCAATTTCAACTTCAATTTCAACTTCAATTTTCAACTTCAATTTTAACATCAATTTCAACTTCAATTTCAACTTCAATTTCAACTTCAATTTCAACTTCAATTTCACTTTCAAGTTCACCTTCAAATTCAACTTCAGTTTCAACTTCACTTTAACTTTAACTTCACTTAAACTTAAACTTCAATTTCAACTTCAATTTCAACTTCAATTTCAACTTCAATTTCAACTTCAATTTCAACTTCAATATCAACCTTGAAATTCAACTTCATTTTCAACTTCAATTTCAACTTCAATTTCAACTTCAACTTCAACTTCACCTTCAAGTTCAATTTTAAATTCAACTTAAACCTTAACTTAAATTTAAACTTCAATTTCAATTTCAAATTCAACTTAAACTTCAACTTTAACCTTAAATTAAACTTAAACTTCAAGTTTAACTACAATTTCAACTTCAAATTCACTTTCAATTTCAAACTTAACTTCAACTTCAAGTTCACCTTCAAGTTCAACTTCAAATTCAACTTCAACTTTAACTTTAACTTCACTTAAACTTAAACTTCAATTTAACTTCAATTTCAACTTAAACTAAACTTTAACCTTAAATTAAACTTAAACTTCAATTTTAACTACAATTTCAACTTCAAATTCAATTTCAATTTCAAACTTAACTTCAACTTCAATTTCACCTTCAAGTTCAACTTCAAATTCAACTTCAACTTTAACTTTAACTTCACTTAAACTTAAACTTCAATTTTAACTTCAATTTCAACTTCAATTTCAACTTTAATCTCAACTTCAATTTCAACTTCAATTTCAACTTCAATTTCAACTTCAATTTCAATTTCAATTTCAACTTCAATTACAACTTCAATTTCACTTCAATTTCAACTTCAATTTCAACTTCAATTTTAACATCAATTTCAACTTCAATTTCAACTTCAATTTCAACTTCAATTTCACTTTCAAGTTCACCTTCAAATTCAACTTCAGTTTCAACTTCAACTTTAACTTTAACTTCACTTAAACTTAAACTTCAATTTCAACTTCAATTTCAATTTCAATTTCAACTTCAATTTCAACTTCAATTTCAACTTCAATTTCAACTTCAATTTCAACTTCAATTTAAACTTCAATTTCAACTCCAATTTCAACTTCAATTTCAACTTCAAATTTAACTTCAATTTTAACTTTAATTTCAACTTCAACTTCAATTTCAAACTTAATTTCAACTTAAACTTAACTTCAACTTCAACATCAACTTCAACTTCAACTTCACTTTCAAGTTCAACTTCAAATTCAAATTCAACTTCAACTTTAACTTTACTTAAACTTAAACTTTAATTTTAACTTCAATTTCAACTTCAATTTCAACTTCAATTTCAACTTTAATTTCAACTTCAATTTCAACTTCAACTTTAACTTTACTTAAACTTAAACTTCAATTTTAACTTCAATTTCAACTTTAATTTCAACTTCAATTTCAACTTCAATTTTAACTTTCAATTTCAACTTCAATTTCAACTTCAATTTCAACTTCAATTTTAACATCAATTTCAACTTGTGAGCTTTTGACATCAACCAATATTTTATTACCAACCTTTAGATGACATTTTCTACTTTTCGTTTCTTCTCTGAGCAGTATGACACCTGCACAGAGAAGATCCGAGCTGTAGAGAGAGCTGGATGGAGATAGATTGTAGTCACTCTTCTGCATGGGGGTGAAATCGATGCAGGAGAGTGGCGGCCATCTCTCTCTCTTCCGGTTGATGCTGATATACATCTTCTCCATCGGTATTCCGACTAGAGAAGATGTTGTAGCTGCTGAGAATCGTATAGCTCCTGCCCTATGAAACCTCCGGCCTCTGAAGAGAAGTTATTTACATAAACATAGAGACAACGCTACTTCTTATTACAACACTTTTATTCATTCCTTGTAAGAAGTACAGATACAAGGGTGAATAGTAAAATACTAACTGGAAATCCTCAGGCCCATTGATTTGGAATGTATCGCAAAAACAGGCAAAGGAAAGAACTGAGGAACAAAGAGGAACATGGTCCTTTTATACCTTGGACCTGTGTACACCTGCGAGGTGTAACCAGGTCCAAGTGACCATGGTCCTTTATGTATCAATCCGCCACTTGGGCATGAGTCAGAAAGGTGAGTCAGAGAGGAGGGAGGGACGGTTGAGAGTTGTTTACCCCCCAGGCTATGGTTTTGGCGGGATCACGATTTACAGGGTGTTACATACCCTCCAACTTTGCTTGGAGTACGTCCTCGTACTCCAGCCAAGGGTGGAAGGTTTTCAAGTTACGCAGCGGGGAGACATGGGTGGCTGAGGACTTACCGTGTACAGAGGTGGTTATGGAAAGGCACTGGCACCGAAGTGTCAGCGCCCTTAAAAATTGGAAAAGGCTGAAAACATAAAACAAAGATAATTAATGCTCGCTGAGTGGCGAGCCGCTATTGAAATCTAAAAAGAAAAGAACAGTTGCAACGTATTTTATTTTTTTATAATTTTTTCGATAATGCCACCCGGATGGGTGGCAACCACATGAGTACATGTGGCGCGCAGCTATCCCTGCTGCGGAGGGTGGGGGAGGATCCTGGGTCCATGAACCGTACGGGGGGGTAATCCCGCCGGACCTGGCCTCATCGGTAGCTGGATGCGGCAGACAGCCATTGCCCCTGGTCGTCAGGTAGATCCCGGTGGAAGATATTGAAGATGTCCCGGTCCCCGATAATCTTGCGGGAGGACCGCTTGTTGTACAAGGTAGCCCAAGCGGCGTCCCATAAGACGGCGATTCGGTAACGAGGATCCGGTTCCGGAATGTAGTGACGGCTGGTACGGAACGTCTGTCCAGCTGGCAGTCTAAAGACGGAGTTGACGAAAGCTCCCAAAAGGGCTTCCGTGGCTTCATCGATGGCATCTCCGGCGAAACTGGTGGTTTCAACAATCCGTCTTCTTGGGAAGACGATGGTGATGAGGACACTTGTTAGGCGGGAGAGTCCCACGACATATCGCTCCCGGGGAGGGAGGTCCAGACGGGGAAACCCTTCCTCCAAAGAGAAGTGTCCTATGTAAAGGGTGTTGGCAGAGCGCACTTCGCGCTGCCAAGTGACCCACCGATTGTTGAGCAACCTCTCGCCGGAGGTGGCTGCACGGAACGGATGATCCAGCGGTAACCGCCCCAGAGTAGCCCCGGCATGGGGTACAGTGGGCGGTGCGGCTGGTCGGGCTGGTGTTGGAGCCGCAGGTTCCAAAGAAACTGATGCGCCCGTGATAGGCCTGGCATGGCGCAAGGCGGACCGGGCCATATCGCGGGCCCGCTGACGTAGTCGCTTCGATGCGACTTCCTGCTCAGCGCCTCCAGTGGCTTGGCACTTCCTGGTGCACGGCCCAGTGCTTCCATGGGGTCACCTCCCTGTCGCATGACGTCTTGCAGAAGGTTTGTGATGGCCTTCTGTTTTTTTCAAGAACGCGGCACGCTCTGCGGAAGGTGGCGGCATCAAAGGTGTAGGCGTAGGTTGTCCAGAAGGGCGGCCCGGAGGCGGCGGAGGAGGAGAGCGACGCGGGGACCCAAGTAGGAGGGCCCCGAGTTTCATAGCGATGGTCGCGGTCCAGTTGGACTCGGTGATCCTGTAGGTCTTGCCTGACCCTTGGTCGAAGTTATTACGCGGCGGAGGGCCGCGTCCAGAGGAACCACGTTGTTCCTGCTGACTTCTTCCGTCGGGTCGGCGTCGGGGCGAAAGATGGGAACCACGTGGCGAAGAGCGACGTGGTTGTGGCCGTTGAAGAGAGTCTCGAGAAGAGTGGTGGCCCCTGTAGGACTGTTGAGGCTCCTTGGGGCGAGCCCCAGTGGGAACCTGAACACGAACAGGTTGGGGAACCACCACTATGGAAGGTAGCTTTGGAGTCGGAGTTGGTGTGGCGGCCTCGCTGCGTGGAGGCGTGGCACATCGGGAGGTTGGTGGTGACGATAATGGTGTATGAGGAGGAGGCGGCGGAGTGATTGACGGCACCGGTGAGCAGTGTTGGAAAGGCTCTGGTGGCGTTATGGGTGGAGAAGGAGATGTGGACGAGGCCAGTTGTCAGGGTTGCTGGCGAGTTTGAGGATGGAGGTGATGACGTGGCCGATGACGTAACTTGGGCGGCTTCTTGGAGTCGGGCCTCGATTTGCAGGAGCTCCTCCTTCGGGAGTTGCGCCGTACACGGTAAGCCCAGCTCGACAAGGCGGGCGCAAACCGCACGGAGGTACGCCAGATTGTCCTCCCCTTCCTTTTTATCTCTGGCTGCCTGGCGAAGGGCAGCCTCCCTCTGCATCTCCAAGTGGAGGTCTTCGAGGGGGGAGGGCACAGATCCACCTCCCCCACCGCTTCCCTCTTGCTTCAGCTCCACCCGGAATGGGTTGACCAGGCGCGATGCTATCGCGGAACGCCTGGTTAACCCCCCATGCCATTGTATTAATATCGATGCGGTCTTCCCGCTCCTCCCAGTAGTGTTTTGATGTCGTGACGTCGAAGGGGACGATGCTGCTTGGAGCAGCAGGCTTCCCTTCGCGCCCGACATTGGCAGGTCGCTTGAAGCTTGCTTTTAGGCGCTTCTCCCCACGCCGGTGAAAATTCTCCGGTTCGGAGGAGGTGCGGCGCCTATCTATTATGTTTGGCGACTCTCTTCTTGTTACTGGCGCACTGGCGGCGCCCGCCCTTTGTAGCTGGCAGGTAGATTGAGAGAGGGGTTCAGCGGTCCCCGCCATTCCACTCTCCGTCTCATCTTCACTAGAAGAGGCAGACATCATTCTGCCTCCTCTCCATGAGCCTCTACCTGGCATATTTTCTTAAGAGTTTAAAAGTTCTTACTTTTTCAAAAGTCCCGTTGCTGGTGGTTACTTCCAAATAATAACAGAAATCGGTCCCCGATCACTCTGTTATTATTTCAAGAGGTCCAAAGAGTTCTGAAGGCCTGATGCACTGCACGTGAGTTCAAAGGCTTGAAGGTGGCACTCAAGCTTTTGATTAATAACAAAAACTGATGAAGTCCGAAATTAGAGTTTGGAACTTGGCACAAAAAGGACTTGAAGATTTGAAGAATCGAAGGTGAATATAATTGAGATGACAGGATGAATAAAACGAGTGCTTCTTTGAAGAGAGCAAATCAAGTGGTAATTGACCAAGTTTGGTCACTTTTCTTATTTAATTTTAAAAGTTAGAAGGGCCGGCCCCTTTTAGAATAAGACACCTTACTCTAATTGGTTTCTTCACGACTTTATTTATTGGGGGTGGGGGTTGTCCCACCGACATTAGATGTGAGAGGTGTTGATCTAATTCTTATCAGAGTCGGTCCTGTTTATTATTTTTAGATAAACAAAAGGACTAAGGAATCTCGAGGGAGAAGGGCCGTTATTTTATTTCACACCGAGGTGTGAAGTTGCCCATTAACTTTCTCCCCTTCTTTTCCTTAATGCCTTTTTTTTTGGAAAGAATAGGTCAGCAAGGTTACTAATGTACCTTGCTGTTTGTTATTATTTTTAGGGGGGAGTGGGACAGGAGTTGGTGTCCCACAATTCGATCTTAATTGAGAGGGTGACAGGTTCTTCAATTTTATTTTTTAATTGAAGGTGTCCGCTCTCACAAAATCTTCAAAACTGATTTTCTTCTTTTTTTTTTTTTATTTGTTTATGGCCAGCAGTTTTTGTTGTTTGTTTTTTTTCTTTGAAGTCCCAGTGCATTGGTCTGGCCCCCAGAGCAATTGTCTCTTTGAAGTTTTCTATCCCTCTACTGTCAACAGCATGGTCAATGACGTCCGTCCATAATAAAGGGGAGCACGGTGTTTTTCCTTTTGCTGACCCTTTTATGGCTCTTGATTTTTCTTCTGAACGTCCTTGACTAGCCTTCGGCGTTTTTCCCAGGTGTACCACGTGGTTGACAGTTGTGTGTGAAGGCCACGTGGTTCCGGTGTAGTTTATTGCATGTTTGAAATGGTTGCCAATATGTAAATATTGGCGGCCATTTTGAAAAGTTTAAAAGTGTTTCGAAAATTAAAGTTGTATGAATTTTGTAGAGTTTTGGGAGTTATTTGAGAGTGTTTAGAGGGGTTGTTGATGCTGTGGGGTTGTTTATTCGTTGGGGGGTTCCTTTTATCCCCTCCCCCACCTCTTGACAACTGTCCTCAGTTGTTTCTTAACACAACAATTCTCAAATTCCTCCCGCTCTTCTATTGTTGATATTTGATGGTTGCTGGTGTTTATTTCCATAGTCATGAAATAAACACTGGTGAATTATTGTTTTATTTTCGTCGCGTTTGGTTTCTTGACAGCGTGGGTGGCCGTTGCTTTCGTCGTCACTTACGGGGTGGAGTTTCGAGGTTTTCCTTAGAGGTGCTGGCAGATTTGCCAGGGGCCTCTACGGAAGTTTCTCCCAGAGCCCATCCGATGTGTGCTTCAATGCATTTTTGTCGGAGTGTGGATTCGAAGAGATCGTCCTCCACGTATACTTTGTTTGTTGTCATGGACACAGCTAAGTGCAGAGCCCGGCCTAGATCTCGGCCTAAGATGGCTTCGTGCCGGCCGGTAATCACTAGTAAGTGCCCTCGCACAGCGTGGGGGCCTAGCTGGACCGTCGCGGCGAGTCGCCCCACCACGGTGATCCTTTGGCCTCCCACACCCTGAATGTTGGGTGGGATTAACACAGGCTCGATTTCGAACTTGTGTTCCTGCGCGAGTTCAATGGTGATAACGCTGCCCGTAGCTCCGGTGTCCGCGAGCATCCGTATACTCTTTCCGTTGATCGTGACGGCGATGCGCGGGTTCTTGTCGCTGGCATCATAGTCTCCGACTTCTTGAGGTGAACAGCTGCTTACCAGCTGCTCATACACCGTTGTCATTAGTCTTCGGCAGCAGGAGTGGCCCTTCGTCGGCGATTGGGTTCCGGGAGCCATGATGGCTATTGTTTTATTTTCACGGCACCCAATCTCCTTGACGGATTGTTTAAGGACGTCGAGCGTGTCCTGCCAAACGATTAGATCGTCCGGGGTCCATTTATGTGCAGGAGCCCGGTCGAGCACCTTGACTGGTATATCCTCAGAGTCGTCAGAACTGTCGTTGTCGGGTTTATCAGGAGTAGGCGCTCCGGCGGCTGAGTCTGCTGCTGGAAGAGGAATCCGGCGGATTTGTCCCGCCACTCTTATTAGGGCAAACTCAACGCCGTCTTCGGTGATGATATCCGTTTCAGGCACCTCTCCTTTGATGTCATAGTCGGTAACCGGCTCTCCAAACTGCTTGATTGCAACCTTCTTCTTTGGTTGCCGACACTCACGGACGAAATGCCCCAATTTGCCACAATTATAACACGTCGACTTACTCTTGTCGAACGTGCGAGTGGTCTCTGGTTGGGTGTCCGCTGCAGAGTGTCGGTTTGAATTGGTGGCAGCAGTCTGACTAGGCTTTTTATCATGCCTAGACCGGTGTGTTTTGTCTTTAGGGCTGGCGGCTGCCGCCGGCTCCTGGTCGGTCTTCGATGCTCCTTTACCCGACTGTGAATCAGCTGCGGGTTTTGGTTCCGTCGGCCATTTATCCAAGGACAGCAAGACCACCTCCATATTGAGGACGGCGTTTGCGAAGTCCTTGAACGACGTCGTAGATGCGTGGTGCGCGGCGTTCTGTATGGTGGGATGTAGAGCGCGGCGCAACTGGCTTATACGCAGCTGATCGTCAAGTTGCGGGTAAACTCGGTCGCCGAGTATCATAAACTCCCAGATGAAAGCTTGTGTACTCTCACCTTCCTTCTGGAGCATCTCTGTATACTTTTTCTCCAAGATGGCCAGTTCGTTCGGCTTTCCGAACGTATCTACCATCTGTACTCTCAGTGCTGGCCAAGGAATGTCCTGAAGCTCATACCTCAGTTTACTCAGCCACGTACGGGCGGCCCCAGTGAAACACCCCGTGATGTATTCCTCCTTGTGGTGGTCTTTCCAACCGTACAGGTGTGCCACTTCCTCGAATTCTTCCAGGAAGGGACGGAAACCTGTCAATCCGTTGAATTTTTGGATTGAGTCGGCTGGGTGGCGACCGCTGTATTTCTTATTGAATTCTTCCACGGAGGGTTCTCTGGGGGTTGGTCGATAGATGCCATCCTGGACGTTTGACATTCCAGCCGGCATCAGACCTACCCCTTGAGGTGGAAAACGTGGCGCGTAAACTGAAGTGCCTTGTGTCGCTCCTTGGCTAGGCTGTTGTTCCGGGGGTGTCGAGCGGCGACCGCTACGTGCAACCCGGACAAGCGAGTGAGGAGAATCAGCACGTGTCGTGATCGGTATTTCCGCACGCTCATCTCTGTGACGCGGATCATCTGACTGCCCTTGTTGTTGCCAGTCAGGGTTACGCGGTAGATGACGTGTGTGCGGTGTGTAATGTCTTTCGTAACGATCGTGACGCTCTCTGTAGCCAACATAGGGGGCTGAAGAGGCGTCCGAGTCATCGTCGTGAAGTCGGTGTGTGCGTGTTGTCCGCCGTGGTGTAGTCGGTCGATTCGGCGTGAATCGGTCGTCTATGAACTGAGACATACGAGTCGAGAGTGCAGCCACTTGTTGTGACAGGTGGTCAAACTCGGCCCCAGTCGGCCGCGGCGGTGGTGTCACATCAGTAGTCACGGGTACTTCCAACAGATCTTCGTGCGAACCCTGGTGATCAGACAGGGACCCCGTATTGTCGTGTGAGGTAGCCATGATTAATGAAGTGGCTTGTGTAATGTGAATGTGCGGTGATGAACGAGTCCGGCGAAGTCCAAGTCGTTGTGTGCAGCTCCGAGGGTTCTCGAGTACACTCTGAGCTATACTTTTCGGTTCCAGTATGATGGGACTCGTTCAGTTTGTAGGTCGGTGTCGTCACTGTGCGTCGGTAACTTAGTGCTTGTCGGCAACCGACACTATCGTACTCTTATACACTGAGTAACGATAGATTACCTAAGCTTGTGACGTGTATAACGAAGTGGCCGTTCACTCCGTTAGTGTGGTGATGGTTGTATCGTGTTGATCGTGTTCTCAGTTGGGCGTGTGATGAGTTTTGGTTCCCAACTGGTGTAGCGTCGTGAGTTCTTTATTGAGCGTCAGATTTTGGAAGGATCTCTCTCGACACGTGGTATTTGGCGACCACGTGGAGGTTACGAGAATTCCAAAAACCTCAATAAAGAAACAGCAGATGTACAATACAACCTCGAGCGTGGTACACCACCCAATCAAGATTGCACTGCGGAAAGTGAATTAGAAATGGAAGTGTATTGCAGTTGCCTGAAGAAGAGGAAAGCAATACGAAGAGTAAAGCTAGAGCGCGGTGCCCGCACTTTTAGTTTTACTTAGAAACAAGAATGAAGAGTGTGTGTGTGAAGAACACACAAAGAACAAAAAGTTCAAGATGGCTGAACTTTTTAAATGCACAAACAAAGGAGAAGTTCAAGATGGCTGAACTCTCCAAAGAAGCAAGAAAAGAAAGCTGTTTTACTTTGAAAGTTTAAAACTTAGGTGCGGTGCCCGCACATCAAAAGTTTCAATTTAGTTTTATTAAAACAGTAAAACAGTGTAGAAATTGAAGTGTGTTCAACAAGATAAATACTTGGTGAACCAGAAGAAATGTTCAGACTGGAGAAATTTTGAGTCCTCACTGCTGGATGGCTCTGGATGAAAAGACAGAGTCAGTACCCAGTGAGGGACTATGTTGAGTAGAATGAAGAAGTCCGTAGGTGGCGCTGAGGTGGCCACTTCCGGTTCAGTTTATTGCAATGTCCAAAAATTGATGATTGAAAAGTTCCTCCGGGGCACGTTTTTATGGTGGCCAGGAGAAAGACACAAAAAGAGAGAAAATTCAAAGAAAAAGAGAAGTTTTCTCTAACAAGAGGAACTCCGCCAGGGGGCGCGTGAGTGCAACCCTCTGGAAGAGAAGAGAAGAGAAGAGAACACAAAAAGATGAGAGAAGGTACAACAATGAGTCACATGGAGCGAAAAACCGCTCCGTTGGCGCTTTTTGAAGAGTGTCCGGTCGATCCAAGATGGCGGCCGGGCTTCAGTGTTGTCCAATGGAGAAAGTTCATGTGATGATGCATTGAGGTGATGATGATGAAGAAATTGAAGAACATGACTTGGGACATAGAGGGTCCCAAGGGAAACACAAGTGTAAAAACAAAGAACAAAGAAAAGGGGGGACAAGAAAGTCCCACGTGGCTAGAAAAAGTGTGTTTTAAGCTTGTAAGCCCCCTAACAATGAAATAGAGCTAGGGAGAATCTTGCTTGAAAATTAAAGATGAAGAGTGAAGATAATAGGACATTTTAAAAGACACACACGTCCTTTAAAAGCCTATTAATAGATGAATAGATTAGTAGATGAGATTTGTTTGCTCATCTCATAATGAGACTGCAAACTCCTCTCGGAGAGTAAGAAGAATTTGTTTAAAGTGTTGCCCACGTGGTGTGGGTTTCACTTTGAAAATTAAAGAAGAGTGAAGGTGACAGTGGGTGATTGTAATGGAAACATGAAATACAAAAACACGGACGGAAACACGTGTGTCCAAACGGTTGTCCACTTTCCGAGTGCTAAGCGGTCAGCAGACAAAAGTTCGTTCCCACGTGTCTCTAAGGACAGGACACAGAATCGCGCGGTCGACACGTGGTGTGTGTAGCCACAAGTCTCTTTCGCGATTCCACAAAAACGGTACCATGCAGTTGGCTTTGACGTGATCGAGGGCCTCCATACATGATCCCAACATAAAAAGGCGCCACGCGGTTGGCTTTGACGCTATCGAGGGCCTCCATACGTGGTTCCAACACAAAGGACGCCGCGCGGTTGGCTTTGACGTGATCGAGGGCCTCCATACGCGGTTTTACAAAGGCGCCACGTGGTCGACTTTGACGCTATCGAGGGTCTCCACACGTGGTTCCAACACAAAGGACGCCGCGCGGTTGACTTTGACGTGATCGAGGGTCTCCATACGCGGTTTTACAGACAGGCGCCACGCGGTTGACTTTGACGCTATCGAGGGTCTCCATACGTGGCTCCAACATAGAAAGGACGGACGAAGCCTCGTGAGGCACAATCACGAGACTTAGGACAAAGGACGGCTTCTGTTTACAGGTCGGAGAAGGCAGATGGAGCTATACCCCGCACCTCCACCAAATGTGAGCTTTTGACATCAACCAATATTTTATTACCAACCTTTAGATGACATTTTCTACTTTTCGTTTCTTCTCTGAGCAGTATGACACCTGCACAGAGAAGATCCGAGCTGTAGAGAGAGCTGGATGGAGATAGATTGTAGTCACTCTTCTGCATGGGGGTGAAATCGATGCAGGAGAGTGGCGGCCATCTCTCTCTCTTCCGGTTGATGCTGATATACATCTTCTCCATCGGTATTCCGACTAGAGAAGATGTTGTAGCTGCTGAGAATCGTATAGCTCCTGCCCTATGAAACCTCCGGCCTCTGAAGAGAAGTTATTTACATAAACATAGAGACAACGCTACTTCTTATTACAACACTTTTATTCATTCCTTGTAAGAAGTACAGATACAAGGGTGAATAGTAAAATACTAACTGGAAATCCTCAGGCCCATTGATTTGGAATGTATCGCAAAAACAGGCAAAGGAAAGAACTGAGGAACAAAGAGGAACATGGTCCTTTTATACCTTGGACCTGTGTACACCTGCGAGGTGTAACCAGGTCCAAGTGACCATGGTCCTTTATGTATCAATCCGCCACTTGGGCATGAGTCAGAAAGGTGAGTCAGAGAGGAGGGAGGGACGGTTGAGAGTTGTTTACCCCCCAGGCTATGGTTTTGGCGGGATCACGATTTACAGGGTGTTACAAACTTCAATTTCAACTTCAATTTCAACTTCAATTTCACTTTCAAGTTCACCTTCAAATTCAACTTCAGTTTCAACTTCAACTTTAACTTTAACTTCACTTAAACTTAAACTTCAATTTCAACTTCAATTTCAATTTTAATTTCAACTTCAATTTCAACTTCAATTTTAACTTCAATTTCAACTTCAATTTCAACTTCAATTTAAACTCCAATTTCAACTTCAATTTCAACTTCAAATTTAACTTCAATTTTAACTTTAATTTCAACTTCAACTTCAATTTCAAACTTAATTTCAACTTCAACTTAACTTCAACTTCAACATCAACTTCAACTTCAACTTCACTTTCAAGTTCAACTTCAAATTCAAATTCAACTTCAACTTTAACTTTACTTAAACTTAAACTTTAATTTTAACTTCAATTTCAACTTCAATTTCAACTTCAATTTAAACTTTAATTTCAACTTCAATTTCAACTTCAATTTTAACTTTCAATTTCAACTTCAATTTCAACTTCAATTTCAACTTCAATTTTAACATCAATTTCAACTTCAATTTCAACTTCAATTTCAACTTCAATTTCAAATTCAAACTTAACTTCAAATTCAATTTCAAATTAAATTTCAACTTCAAATTTAACTTCAATTTTAACTTTAATTTCAACTTCAACTTCAATTTCAAACTTAATTTCAACTTCAACTTAACTTCAACTTCAACATCAACTTCAACTTCAACTTCACTTTCAAGTTCAACTTCAAATTCAAATTCAACTTCAACTTTAACTTTACTTAAACTTAAACTTTAATTTTAACTTCAATTTCAACTTCAATTTCAACTTCAATTTCAACTTTAATTTCAACTTCACTTTCAACTTCAACTTTAAATTTACTTAAACTTAAACTTCAATTTTAACTTCAATTTCAACTTTAATTTCAACTTCAATTTCAACTTCAATTTTAACTTTCAATTTCAACTTCAATTTCAACTTCAATTTCAACTTCAATTTTAACATCAATTTCAACTTCAAATTCAACTTCAGTTTCAACTTCAACTTTAACTTTAACTTCACTTAAACTTAAACTTCAATTTCAACTTCAATTTCAATTTCAATTTCAACTTCAATTTCAACTTCAATTTTAACTTCAATTTCAACTTCAATTTCAACTTCAATTTCAACTCCAATTTCAACTTCAATTTCAACTTCAAATTTAACTTCAATTTTAACTTTAATTTCAACTTCAACTTCAATTTCAAACTTAATTTCAACTTCAACTTAACTTCAACTTCAACATCAACTTCAACTTCAACTTCACTTTCAAGTTCAACTTCAAATTCAAATTCAACTTCAACTTTAACTTTACTTAAACTTAAACTTTAATTTTAACTTCAATTTCAACTTCAATTTCAACTTCAATTTCAACTTCAATTTCAACTTCAATTTTAACATCAATTTCAACTTCAATTTCAAATTCAATTTCAACTTCAACTTTAACTTTACTTAAACTTAAACTTTAATTTTAACTTCAATTTCAACTTCAATTTCAACTTCAATTTCAACTCCAATTTCAACTTCAATTTCAACTTCAATTTCAACTTCAATTTCAACTTCAATTTCAAATTCAATTTCAACTTCAATTTTAACTTCAATTTCAACTTAAATTTCAACTTAAATTTCAACTTAAATTTCAACTTCAATTTCAACTTCAATTTCAAGTTCAATTTCAATTTCAATTTCAACTTCAATTTCAACTTCAATTTCAACTTCAATTTCAACTCCAATTTCAACTTCAATTTCAACTTCAATTTCAACTTCAATTTCAACTCCAATTTCAACTTCAATTTCAACTTCAATTTCAACTTCAGTTTCAACTTCAATTTCAACTTCAATTTCAACTTCAATTTCAACTTCAACTTCAATTTCAACTTCAATTTCAATTTCAATTTCAACTTCAATTTCAACTTCAATTTCAACTTCAATTTCAACTTTAATTTCAACTTCAATTTCAACTTCAATTTTAACTTTCAATTTCAACTTCAATTTCAACTTCAATTTCAACTTCAATTTTAACTTTCAATTTCAACTTCAATTTCAACTTCAATTTCAACTTCAATTTCAACATCAATTTCAACTTCAATTTCAACTTCAATTTCAACTTCAATTTCAAATTCAAACTTAACTTCAAATTCAATTTCAACTTCAATTTCAACTTCAACTTTAACTTTACTTAAACTTAAACTTCAATTTTAACTTCAATTTCAACTTTAATTTCAACTTCAATTTCAACTTCAATTTTAACTTTCAATTTCAACTTCAATTTCAACTTCAATTTCAACTTCAATTTCAACTTCAATTTTAACATCAATTTCAACTTCAATTTCAACTTCAATTTCAACTTCAACTTCACTTTCAAGTTCACATTCAAATTCAACTTCAGTTTCAACTTCAATTTCAACTTCAATTTCAAATTTAATTTCAACTTCATTTTTAATTTCAATTTCAATTTCAATTTCAACTTCAATTTCTACTTCAATTTCAACTTCAATTTTAGCTTCAATTTCAACTTCAATTTCAACTTCAATTTCAACTTCAATTTTAACTTTAATTTCAACTTCAATTTCAACTTCACTTTCAACTTCAATTTCAACTTAATTTTAACTTCAATTTTAACTTCAATTTCAACTTCAATTTCAACTTCAATTTCAACTCCAATTTCAACTTCATTTTCAACTTCAATTTCAACTTCAATTTCAACTTCAATTTCAACTTCAATTTCAATTTCAATTTCAACTTCAATTTCAACTTCAATTTCAACTTCAATTTCAACTTCAATTTCAACTTCAATTTCAACTTCAATTTCAACTTCAATTTCAACTTCAATTTTAACATCAATTTCAACTTCAATTTCAACTTCAATTTCAACTTCAATTTCAACTTCAATTTCAACTTCAATTTCAACTTAATTTTAACTTCAATTTCAACTTCAATTTCAACTTCAATTTCAACTTAAATTTCAACTTCAGTTTCAACTTCAATTTCAACTTCAATTTCAAGTTCAACTTCAATTTCAACTTCAATTTCAATTTCAATTTCAACTTCAATTTCAACTTCAATTTCAACTCCAATTTCAACTTCATTTTCAACTTCAATTTCAACTTCAATTTCAACTTCAATTTCAACTTCAATTTCAATTTCAATTTCAACTTCAATTTCAACTTCAATTTCAACTTCAATTTCAACTTCAATTTCAACTTCAATTTCAACTTCAATTTCAACTTCAATTTTAACATCAATTTCAACTTCAATTTCAACTTCAATTTCAACTTAATTTTAACTTCAATTTCAACTTCAATTTCAACTTCAATTTCAACTTAAATTTCAACTTCAGTTTCAACTTCAATTTCAACTTCAACTTCAATTTCAACTTCAATTTCAACTTCAACTTCAATTTCAACTTCAATTTCAATTTCAATTTCAACTTCAATTTCAACTTCAATTTCAACTTCAATTTCAACTTCAATTTCAACTTTAATTTCAACTTCAATTTCAACTTCAATTTTAACTTTCAATTTCAACTTCAATTTCAACTTCAATTTCAACTTCAATTTTAACTTTCAATTTCAACTTCAATTTCAACTTCAATTTCAACTTCAATTTCAACATCAATTTCAACTTCAATTTCAACTTCAATTTCAACTTCAATTTCAACTTTAATTTCAACTTCAATTTCAACTTCAATTTTAACTTTCAATTTCAACTTCAATTTCAACTTCAATTTCAACTTCAATTTTAACTTTCAATTTCAACTTCAATTTCAACTTCAATTTCAACTTCAATTTCAACATCAATTTCAACTTCAATTTCAACTTCAATTTCAACTTCAATTTCAAATTCAAACTTAACTTCAAATTCCTTCAAATTCAATTTCAACTTCAATTTCAACTTCAACTTTAACTTTACTTAAACTTAAACTTCAATTTTAACTTCAATTTCAACTTTAATTTCAACTTCAATTTCAACTTCAATTTTAACTTTCAATTTCAACTTCAATTTCAACTTCAATTTCAACTTCAATTTCAACTTCAATTTTAACATCAATTTCAACTTCAATTTCAACTTCAATTTCAACTTCAACTTCACTTTCAAGTTCACATTCAAATTCAACTTCAGTTTCAACTTCAATTTCAACTTCAATTTCAAATTTAATTTCAACTTCATTTTTAATTTCAATTTCAATTTCAATTTCAACTTCAATTTCTACTTCAATTTCAACTTCAATTTTAGCTTCAATTTCAACTTCAATTTCAACTTCAATTTCAACTTCAATTTTAACTTTAATTTCAACTTCAATTTCAACTTCACTTTCAACTTCAATTTCAACTTAATTTTAACTTCAATTTTAACTTCAATTTCAACTTCAATTTCAACTTCAATTTCAACTCCAATTTCAACTTCATTTTCAACTTCAATTTCAACTTCAATTTCAACTTCAATTTCAACTTCAATTTCAATTTCAATTTCAACTTCAATTTCAACTTCAATTTCAACTTCAATTTCAACTTCAATTTCAACTTCAATTTCAACTTCAATTTCAACTTCAATTTTAACATCAATTTCAACTTCAATTTCAACTTCAATTTCAACTTCAATTTCAATTTCAATTTCAACTTCAATTTCAACTTAATTTTAACTTCAATTTCAACTTCAATTTCAACTTCAATTTCAACTTAAATTTCAACTTCAGTTTCAACTTCAATTTCAACTTCAATTTCAAGTTCAACTTCAATTTCAACTTCAATTTCAATTTCAATTTCAACTTCAATTTCAACTTCAATTTCAACTCCAATTTCAACTTCATTTTCAACTTCAATTTCAACTTCAATTTCAACTTCAATTTCAACTTCAATTTCAATTTCAATTTCAACTTCAATTTCAACTTCAATTTCAACTTCAATTTCAACTTCAATTTCAACTTCAATTTCAACTTCAATTTCAACTTCAATTTTAACATCAATTTCAACTTCAATTTCAACTTCAATTTCAACTTAATTTTAACTTCAATTTCAACTTCAATTTCAACTTCAATTTCAACTTAAATTTCAACTTCAGTTTCAACTTCAATTTCAACTTCAACTTCAATTTCAACTTCAATTTCAACTTCAACTTCAATTTCAACTTCAATTTCAATTTCAATTTCAACTTCAATTTCAACTTCAATTTCAACTTCAATTTCAACTTTAATTTCAACTTCAATTTCAACTTCAATTTTAACTTTCAATTTCAACTTCAATTTCAACTTCAATTTCAACTTCAATTTTAACTTTCAATTTCAACTTCAATTTCAACTTCAATTTCAACTTCAATTTCAACATCAATTTCAACTTCAATTTCAACTTCAATTTCAACTTCAATTTCAAATTCAAACTTAACTTCAAATTCAATTTCAACTTCAATTTCAACTTCAACTTTAACTTTACTTAAACTTAAACTTCAATTTTAACTTCAATTTCAACTTTAATTTCAACTTCAATTTCAACTTCAATTTTAACTTTCAATTTCAACTTCAATTTCAACTTCAATTTCAACTTCAATTTCAACTTCAATTTTAACATCAATTTCAACTTCAATTTCAACTTCAATTTCAACTTCAACTTCACTTTCAAGTTCACATTCAAATTCAACTTCAGTTTCAACTTCAATTTCAACTTCAATTTCAAATTTAATTTCAACTTCATTTTTAATTTCAATTTCAATTTCAATTTCAACTTCAATTTCTACTTCAATTTCAACTTCAATTTTAGCTTCAATTTCAACTTCAATTTCAACTTCAATTTCAACTTCAATTTTAACTTTAATTTCAACTTCAATTTCAACTTCACTTTCAACTTCAATTTCAACTTAATTTTAACTTCAATTTTAACTTCAATTTCAACTTCAATTTCAACTTCAATTTCAACTCCAATTTCAACTTCATTTTCAACTTCAATTTCAACTTCAATTTCAACTTCAATTTCAACTTCAATTTCAATTTCAATTTCAACTTCAATTTCAACTTCAATTTCAACTTCAATTTCAACTTCAATTTCAACTTCAATTTCAACTTCAATTTCAACTTCAATTTTAACATCAATTTCAACTTCAATTTCAACTTCAATTTCAACTTCAATTTCAACTTCAATTTCAACTTCAATTTCAACTTAATTTTAACTTCAATTTCAACTTCAATTTCAACTTCAATTTCAACTTAAATTTCAACTTCAGTTTCAACTTCAATTTCAACTTCAATTTCAAGTTCAACTTCAATTTCAACTTCAATTTCAATTTCAATTTCAACTTCAATTTCAACTTCAATTTCAACTCCAATTTCAACTTCATTTTCAACTTCAATTTCAACTTCAATTTCAACTTCAATTTCAACTTCAATTTCAATTTCAATTTCAACTTCAATTTCAACTTCAATTTCAACTTCAATTTCAACTTCAATTTCAACTTCAATTTCAACTTCAATTTCAACTTCAATTTTAACATCAATTTCAACTTCAATTTCAACTTCAATTTCAACTTCAATTTCAACTTCAATTTCAACTTCAATTTCAACTTAATTTTAACTTCAATTTCAACTTCAATTTCAACTTAAATTTCAACTTCAGTTTCAACTTCAATTTCAACTTCAATTTCAAGTTCAACTTCAATTTCAACTTCAATTTCAATTTCAATTTCAACTTCAATTTCAACTTCAATTTCAACTTCAATTTCAACTTCAATTTCAACTCCAATTTCAACTTCAATTTCAACTTCAATTTCAACTTCAATTTCAACTTCAATTTCAAATTCAATTTCAACTTCAATTTTAACTTCAATTTCAACTTAAATTTCAACTTCAATTTCAACTTCAATTTCAACTTCAATTTCAACTTCAATTTCAACTTCAATTTCAACTTCAATTTCAACTTCAATTTCAACTCCAATTTCAACTTCAATTTCAACTTCAATTTCAACTTCAATTTCAACTTCAATTTCAACTTCAACTTCACTTTCAAGTTCACCTTCAAATTCAACTTCAGTTTCAACTTCAATTTCAACTTCAATTTCAACTTCAATTTCAACTTCAATTTCAACTTCAACTTTAACTTTACTTAAACTTAAACTTCAATTTTAACTTCAATTTCAACTTTAATTTCAACTTCAATTTCAACTTCAATTTTAACTTTCAATTTCAACTTCAATTTCAACTTCAATTTCAACTTCAATTTTAACATCAATTTCAACTTCAATTTCAACTTCAATTTCAACTTCAATTTCACTTTCAAGTTCACCTTCAAATTCAACTTCAGTTTCAACTTCAACTTTAACTTTAACTTCACTTAAACTTAAACTTCAATTTCAACTTCAATTTCAACTTCAATATCAACTTCAAATTCAACTTCATTTTCAACTTCAATTTCAACTTCAATTTCAACTTCAATTTCAACTTCAATTTCAACTTCAAACTCTACTTCAATTTCAACTTCAAACTTAACTTCAACTTCAACTTCACCTTCAAGTTCAATTTTAAATTCAACTTAAACCTTAACTTAAATTTAAACTTCAATTTCAATTTCAAATTCAACTTCAATTTCAACTTCAAACTTAACTTGAACTTCAACTTCACCTTCAAGTTCAACTTCAAATTCCACTTAAACTTCAAATTTAACCTTAAATTAAACTTAAACTTCAATTTTAACTACAATTTCAACTTCAAATTCAATTTCAATTTCAAACTTAATTTCAACTTCAATTTCACCTTCAAGTTCAACTTCAAATTCAACTTCAACTTTAACTTTAACTTCACTTAAACTTAAACTTCAATTTTAACTTCAATTTCAACTTAAACTAAACTTTAACCTTAAATTAAACTTAAACTTCAATTTTAACTACAATTTCAACTTCAATTTCAATTTCAATTTCAACTTCAATTTCAACTTCAATTTCAAATTAAATTTCAAATTCAATTTCAACTTCAATTTCAACTTCAATTTCAACTTCAATTTCAACTTCAAATTCAACTTCATTTTCAACTTCAATTTCAACTTCAATTTCAACTTCAATTTCAATTTCAAATTCAACTTCAATTTCAACTTCAAACTTAACTTCAACTTCAACTTCACCTTCAAGTTCAATTTTAATTTCAACTTAAACCTTAACTTAAATTTAAACTTCAATTTCAATTTCAAATTCAACTTCAATTTCAACTTCAAACTTAACTTCAACTTCAACTTAAACTTCAATTTTAACTTCAATTTTAACTTCAATTTCAACTTCAACTTCAACTTCACCTTTAAGTTCAACTTCAAATTCAACTTCAACTTCAACTTCAATTTCAACTTCAATTTCAATTTCAATTTCAACTTCAATTTCAACTTCAATTTCAACTTCAATTTCAACTTCAATTTCAACTTCAATTTCAACTTCAATTTCAACTTCAATTTTAACATCAATTTCAACTTCAATTTCAACTTCAATTTCAACTTCAATTTCAACTTCAATTTCAACTTCAATTTCAACTTAATTTTAACTTCAATTTCAACTTCAATTTCAACTTCAATTTCAACTTAAATTTCAACTTCAGTTTCAACTTCAATTTCAACTTCAATTTCAAGTTCAACTTCAATTTCAACTTCAATTTCAATTTCAACTTCAATTTCA
>JAUPFP010000403.1:0-22385 GCA_036925085.1 Brachycybe producta
TGAAGTTGAAATTGAAGTTGAAATTGAAGTTGAAATTGAAGTTGAAATTGGAGTTGAAATTGAAGTTGAAATTGAAGTTGAAATTGAAGTTGAAATTGAAGTTAAAATAGAAGTTGAAATTGAAGTTGAAATTGAAGTTGAAATTGAAGTTGAAATTGAAGTTGAAATTGAAGTTGAAATTGAAAGTTAAAGTTGAAGTTAAGTTGAAGTTGAAGTTAAGTTTGAAATTGAAGTTTAAGTTGAATTTGAAATTAAAATTGAAGTTGAAATTGAAGTTGAAATTGAAGTTGAAATTGAAGTTGAAATTGAAGTTGAAATTGAAGTTGAAATTGAAGTTGAAATTGAAGTTGAAATTGAAGTAGAAATTGAAGTTGAAATTGAAGTTGAAATTGAAGTTGAAATTGAAGTTGAAATTGAAGTTGAAATTGGAGATGAAATTGAAGTTGAAATTGAAGTTGAAATTGAAAGTTAAAGTTGAAGTTAAGTTGAAGTTGAAGTTAAGTTTGAAATTGAAGTTTAAGTTGAATTTGAAATTAAAATTGAAGTTGAAATTGAAGTTGAAATTGAAGTTGAAATTGAAGTTGAAATTGAAGTTGAAATTGAAGTTGAAATTGAAGTTGAAATTGAAGTTGAAATTGAAGTAGAAATTGAAGTTGAAATTGAAGTTGAAATTGAAGTTGAAATTGAAGTTGAAATTGAAGTTGAAATTGAAGTTGAAATTGAAGTTGAAATTGAAGTTGAAATTGAAGTTGAAATTGAAGTTGAAATTGAAGTTGAAATTGAAGTTGAAATTGAAGTTGAAATTGAAGTTGAAATTGAAGTTAAAATTGAAGTTGAATTTGAAGTTGAAGTTGAAGTTGAAATTGAAGTTGAAATTGAAGTTGAAATTGAAGTTGAAATTGAAGTTGAAATTGAAGTTGAAATTGAAGTTGAAATTGAAGTTGAAATTGGAGTTGAAATTGAAGTTGAAATTGAAGTTGAAATTGAAGTTGAAATTGAAGTTAAAATTGAAGTTGAAATTGAAGTTGAAATTGAAGTTGAAATTGAAGTTGAAATTGAAGTTAAAATTGAAGTTGAATTTGAAGTTGAAGTTGAAGTTGAATTTGAAGTTGAACTTGAAAGTGAAGTTGAAGTTGAAGTTGAAGTTAAGTTGAAGTTCAAGTTAAAATTGAAATTGAAATTGAAGTTGAAATTGAAGTTGCAATTGAAGTTGAAATTGAAGTTGAAATTGAAGTTAAAATTGAAGTTGAAATTGAAGTTGAAATTGAAGTTGAAATTGAAGTTGAAATTGAAGTTAAAATTGAAGTTGAATTTGAAGTTGAAGTTGAAGTTGAAATTGAAGTTGAAATTGAAGTTGAAATTGAAGTTGAAATTGAAGTTGAAATTGAAGTTGAAATTGAAGTTGAAATTGAAGTTGAAATTGGAGTTGAAATTGAAGTTGAAATTGAAGTTGAAATTGAAGTTGAAATTGAAGTTAAAATAGAAGTTGAAATTGAAGTTGAAATTGAAGTTGAAATTGAAGTTGAAATTGAAGTTAAAATTGAAGTTGAATTTGAAGTTGAAGTTGAAGTTGAATTTGAAGTTGAACTTGAAAGTGAAGTTGAAGTTGAAGTTGAAGTTAAGTTGAAGTTCAAGTTAAAATTGAAATTGAAATTGAAGTTGAAATTGAAGTTGCAATTGAAGTTGAAATTGAAGTTGAAATTGAAGTTGAAATTGAAGTTGAAATTAAAGTTGAAATTGAAGTTGAAACTGAAGTTGAAATTGAAGTTGAAATTGAAGTTGAAATTGAAGTTGAAATAGAAGTTGAATTTTAAGTTGAAATTGAAGTTGAAACTGAAGTTGAAATTGAAATTGAAATTGAATTTGAAATTGAAGTTGAAATTGAAGTTGAAATTGAAGTTAAAATTGAAGTTTAAGTTTAATTGAAGTTAAAGTTGAAGATTAATTTGAAGTTGAACTTGAAAGTGAAGTTGAATTTGAAGTTAAGTTGAAGATGAATTTGAAGTTGAATTTGAAAGTGAAGTTGAAGTTAAAGTTGAAGTTAAGTTGAAGTTGAAGTTAAGTTTGAAATTGAAGTTTAAGTTGAATTTGAAATTAAAATGGAAGTTGAAATTGAAGTTGAAATTGAAGTTGAATTTGAAGTTGAAATTGAAGTAGAAATTGAAGTTAAAATTGAAGTTGAAATTGAAGTTGAAATTTTAGTTGAAATTGAAGTTGAAATTGAAGTTGAAATTGAAGTTGAAATAGAAGTTGAATTTTAAGTTGAAATTGAAGTTGAAACTGAAGTTGACATTGAAGTTGAAATTGAAGTTGAAATTGAAGTTGAAATTGAATTTGAAATTGAAGTTTAAGATTTAGTAAAGTGAAAGTTGAAGTTGAAGTTTAATTTGAAGTTGAACTTGAAAGTGAAGTTGTTGTTGAAGTTGAAGTTAAGTTGAAGTTGAAGTTAAGTTTGAAATTGAAGTTAAGTTGAAGTTGAAGTTAAGTTTGAAATTGAAGTTGAAGTTGAAATTGAAGTTGAAATTGAAGTTGAAATTGAAGTTGAAATTGAAGTTGAAATTGAAGTAGAAATTGAAGTTGAAATTGAAATTAAAGTAGAATTTGAAGTTGAAATTGAACTTGAAATTGAAATTGAAGTTGAAATTAAAGTTAAAATTGAAGTTGAAATTTAAGTTGAAATTGAAGATGAAATTGGAGTTGAAATTGAAGTTGAAATTGAAGTTGAAATTGAAGTAGAAATTGAAGTTGAAATTGAAATTAAAGTAGAATTTGAAGTTGAAATTGAACTTGAAATTGAAATTGAAGTTGAAATTGAAGTTGAAATTGAAGTTGAAATTGAAGTTTAAATTGAAGATGAAATTGGAGTTGAAATTGAAGTTGAAATTGAAGTTGAAATTGAAGTTGAAATTGAAGTTAAAATTGAAGTTGAAATTGAAGTTGAAATTGAAGTTGAAATTGAAGTTGAAATTGAAGTTGAAATTGAAGTTGAAATTGAAGTTAAAATTGAAGTTGAAGTTGAAGTTGAATTTGAAGTTGAACTTGAAAGTGAAGTTGAAGTTGAAGTTGAAGTTAAGTTCAAGTTCAAGTTAAAATTGAAATTGAAATTGAAGTTGAAATTGAAGTTGCAATTGAAGTTGAAATTGAAGTTGAAATTAAAGTTGAAATTGAAGTTGAAACTGAAGTTGAAATTGAAGTTGAAATTGAAGTGGAAATTGAAGTTGAAATTGAAGTTGAAATTGAAGTTGAAATTGAAAGTTGCAATTGAAATTGAAATTGAACTTGAAGTTGAAATTGAAGTTGAAATTGAAGTTGAAATTGAAGTTAAAATTGAAGTTTAAGTTTAATTGAAGTTAAAGTTGAAGATTAATTTGAAGTTGAACTTGAAAGTGAAGTTGAAGTTGAAGTTGAAGTTAAGTTGAAGATGAATTTGAAGTTGAATTTGAAAGTGAAGTTGAAGTTAAAGTTGAAGTTAAGTTGAAGTTGAAGTTAAGTTGAAGTTGAAGTTAAGTTTGAAATTGAAGTTTAAGTTGAATTTGAAATTAAAATTGAAGTTGAAATTGAAGTTGAAATTGAAGTTGAAATTGAAGTTGAAATTGAAGTTGAAATTGAAGTAGAAATTGAAGTTAAAATTGAAGTTGAAATTGAAGTTGAAATTTTAGTTGAAATTGAAGTTGAAATTGAAGTTGAAATTGAAGTTGAAATTGAAGTTGAAATTGAAGTTGAAATTGAAGTAGAAATTGAAGTTAAAATTGAAGTTGAAATTGAAGTTGAAATTGGAGTTGAAATTGAAGTTGAAATTGAAGTTGAAATTGAAGTTGAAATTGAAGTTAAAATTGAAGTTGAAATTGAAGTTGAAATTGAAGTTGAAATTGAAGTTGAAATTGAAGTTGAAATTGAAGTAGAAATTGAAGTTGAAATTGAAGTTGAAATTGAAGTTGAAATTGAAGTTGAAATTGAAGTTGAAATTGCAGTTGAAATTGACATTGAAATTGAAGTTGAAATTGAAGTTGAAATTGAAGTTGAAATTGAAGTTAAAATTGAAGTTGAAATTGAAGTTGAAATTGAAGTTGAATTTGAAGTTGAAATTGAAGTTGAAATTGAAGTTGAAACTGAAGTTGACATTGAAGTTAAAATTGAAGTTGAAATTGAAGTTGAAATTGAAGTTGAAATAGAAGTTGAATTTTAAGTTGAAATTGAAGTTGAAACTGAAGTTGAAATTGAAATTGAAATTGAATATTTGAAATTGAATTTAAAATTGAAGTTGAAATTGAAGTTAAAATTGAAGTTGAAATTGAAGTTGAAATTGAAGTTAAAATTGAAGTTGAAATTGAAGTTAAAACTCAAGTTGAAATTGAAGTTGAAATTGAAGTTGAAATTGAAGTTGAAATTGGAGTTGAAATTGAAGTTGAAATTGAAGTTGAAATTGAAGTAGAAATTGAAGTTAAAATTGAAGTTGAAATTGAAGTTGAAATTTTAGTTGAAATTGATGTTGAAATTGAAGTTGAAATTGAAGTTGAAATTGAAGTTGAAATTGAAGTTGAAATAGAAGTTGAATTTTAAGTTGAAATTGAAGTTGAAACTGAAGTTGACATTGAAGTTGAAATTGAAGTTGAAATTGAAGTTGAAATTGAAGTTGAAATTGAATTTGAAATTGAAGTTTAAGATTTAGTAAAGTTAAAGTTGAAGTTGAAGTTTAATTTGAAGTTGAACTTGAAAGTGAAGTTGTTGTTGAAGTTGAAGTTAAGTTGAAGTTGAATTTAAGTTTGAAATTGAAGTTAAGTTGAAGTTGAAGTTAAGTTTGAAATTGAAGTTGAAGTTGAAGTTGAAATTGAAGTTGAAATTGAAGTTGAAACTGAAGTTGAAATTGAAGTTGAAATTGAAGTTGAAATTGAAGTTGAAATTTAAGTTGAAATTGAAGTAGAAATTGGAGTAGAAATTAAAGTTGAAATTGAAGTTGAAACTGAAGTTGAATTTTAAGTTGAAAATGCAGTTGAAACTGAAGTTGACATTGAAGTTGAAATTGAAGTTGAAATTAAAGTTGAAATTGAAGTTGAAATTGAAGTTGAAATTGAAGTTGAAATTGAATTTGAAATTGAAGTTGAAATTGAAGTTGAAATTGAAGTTGAAATTGAAGTTGAAATTGAAGTTGAAATTGAAGTTGAAATTGAAGTTGAAATTGAAGTTGAAATTGAAGTTGAAATTGAAGTTGAACTTGAAGTTGAAATTGAAGTTGAAAGTGAAGTTGAAATTGAAGTTGAAATTGAAGTTGAAATTGAAGTTGAAATTGAAGTTGAAATTGAAGTTAAAATTGAAATCAAAGTTGATATTGAAGTTAAAATTGAAGTTGAAATTAAAGTTGAAATTGAAGTTGAGATTGAAGTTGAAATTGAAGTTGAAATTGAAGTTGAACTTCAAGTTAAATTGAAGTTTAATTTGAAGTTGAAGTTAAAGTTGAAGTTGAAGTTAAAGTTAAAGTTTGAAGTTGAAATTAAAGTTGAAATTAAAGTTGAAATTGAAGTTGAAATTAAAGTTGAAGTTGAAGTTAAAATTGAAGTAGAAATTGAAGTTGAAACTGAAGTTGAATTTTAAGTTGAAATTGAAGTTGAAATTGTAGTTGAAATTGAAGTTGAAATTGAAGTTGAAATTGAAGTTGAAATTGAAGTTGAAATTGAAGTTGAAATTGAAGTTGAAATTGAAGTTCAAATTGAAGTTGAAATTGAAGTTGAAATTGAAGTTGAAATTGGAGTTGAAATTGATGTTGAAATTTAAGTTGAAGTTGAGTTTGAAGTTGAAATTGAAGTTAAAGTTGAATTTGAAAGTAAAGATGAAGTTAAAGTTGAATTTGAATTTGATGTTGAATTTAAAGTTGAAGTTGAAGTTGAAGTTGAAATTGAAATTGAAATTGAAGTTGAAATTGAAGTTAAAATTGAAGTTGAAAATGAAGTTAAAATTGAAGTTGAAATTGAAGTTGAAATTGAAGTTAAAATTGATGTTCAAATTGAAGTTGAAACTCAAGTTGAAATTGAAGTTGAAATTGAAGTTAAAGTTGAAATTGAAATTAAAGATGAAGTTGAAGTTGAAATTGAAATTGAAATTGAAGTTGAAATTGAAGTTAAAATTGAAGTTGAAAATGAAGTTAAAATTGAAGTTGAAATTGAAGTTGAAATTGAAGTTGAAATTGAAGCTAAAATTGAAGTTCAAATTGAAGTTGAAACTCAAGTTGAAATTGAAGTTGAAATTGAAGTTAAAGTTGAAATTGAAATTAAAGATGAAGTTGAAGTTGAATTTGAAGTTGATGTTGAATTTAAAGTTGAAGTTGAAGTTGAAGTTGAAATTGAAATTGAAATTGCATTTGAAATTGAATTTAAAATTGAAGTTGAAATTGAAGTTAAAATTGAAGTTGAAATTGAAGTTGAAATTGAAGTTAAAATTGAAATTGAAATTGAAGTTAAAACTCAAGTTGAAATTGAAGTTGAAATTGAAGTTGAAATTGAAGTTGAAACTGAAGTTGAATTTTAAGTTGAAAATGCAGTTGAAACTGAAGTTGACATTGAAGTTGAAATTGAAGTTGAAATTAAAGTTGAAATTGAAGTTGAAATTGAAGTTGAAATTGAAGTTGAAATTGAATTTGAAATTGAAGTTGAAATTGAAGTTGAAATTGAAGTTGAAATTGAAGTTGAAATTGAAGTTGAAATTGAAGTTGAAATTGAAGTTGAAATTGAAGTTGAAATTGAAGTTGAAATTGAAGTTGAACTTGAAGTTGAAATTGAAGTTGAAAGTGAAGTTGAAATTGAAGTTGAAATTGAAGTTGAAATTGAAGTTGAAATTGAAGTTGAAATTGAAGTTAAAATTGAAATCAAAGTTGATATTGAAGTTAAAATTGAAGTTGAAATTAAAGTTGAAATTGAAGTTGAGATTGAAGTTGAAATTGAAGTTGAAATTGAAGTTGAACTTCAAGTTAAAATTGAAGTTTAATTTGAAGTTGAAGTTAAAGTTGAAGTTGAAGTTAAAGTTAAAGTTTGAAGTTGAAATTAAAGTTGAAATTAAAGTTGAAATTGAAGTTGAAATTAAAGTTGAAGTTGAAGTTAAAATTGAAGTAGAAATTGAAGTTGAAACTGAAGTTGAATTTTAAGTTGAAATTGAAGTTGAAATTGTAGTTGAAATTGAAGTTGAAATTGAAGTTGAAATTGAAGTTGAAATTGAAGTTGAAATTGAAGTTGAAATTGAAGTTGAAATTGAAGTTCAAATTGAAGTTGAAATTGAAGTTGAAATTGAAGTTGAAATTGGAGTTGAAATTGATGTTGAAATTTAAGTTGAAGTTGAGTTTGAAGTTGAAATTGAAGTTAAAGTTGAATTTGAAAGTAAAGATGAAGTTAAAGTTGAATTTGAATTTGATGTTGAATTTAAAGTTGAAGTTGAAGTTGAAGTTGAAATTGAAATTGAAATTGAAGTTGAAATTGAAGTTAAAATTGAAGTTGAAAATGAAGTTAAAATTGAAGTTGAAATTGAAGTTGAAATTGAAGTTAAAATTGATGTTCAAATTGAAGTTGAAACTCAAGTTGAAATTGAAGTTGAAATTGAAGTTAAAGTTGAAATTGAAATTAAAGATGAAGTTGAAGTTGAAATTGAAATTGAAATTGAAGTTGAAATTGAAGTTAAAATTGAAGTTGAAAATGAAGTTAAAATTGAAGTTGAAATTGAAGTTGAAATTGAAGTTGAAATTGAAGCTAAAATTGAAGTTCAAATTGAAGTTGAAACTCAAGTTGAAATTGAAGTTGAAATTGAAGTTAAAGTTGAAATTGAAATTAAAGATGAAGTTGAAGTTGAATTTGAAGTTGATGTTGAATTTAAAGTTGAAGTTGAAGTTGAAGTTGAAATTGAAATTGAAATTGCATTTGAAATTGAATTTAAAATTGAAGTTGAAATTGAAGTTAAAATTGAAGTTGAAATTGAAGTTGAAATTGAAGTTAAAATTGAAATTGAAATTGAAGTTAAAACTCAAGTTGAAATTGAAGTTGAAATTGAAGTTGAAATTGAAGTTGAAATTGGAGTTGAAATTGAAGTTGAAATTGAAGTTAAAATTGAAGTTAAAATTGAAGTTGACAGTAAAGTTAAAGTTGAAGTTTAAGCTTAAGTTGAAGTTAAAGTTGATGTAAAGTTGAACTTGAAGTTGAACTTGAAGGTGAAGTTAAAGTTGAAGTTAAGTTTGAAATTGAAGTTGAAGTTGAATTCGAAGTTGAACTTGAAGTTGAAGTTAAATTTAAAGTTGAAATTGAAGTTGAAGTTGAATTTGAAGTTGAAGTTGAAGTGGAAATTGAAGTTGAAATTGAAGTTGAAGTTGAAATTGAAGTTGAATTTGAAGTTAAAATTGAAGTTGAATTTGAAGTTGAAATTGAAGTTGAAATTGAAGTTGAAATTGAAAGTTAAAATTGAAGTTGAAATTGAAGTTGAAAGGAAGTTGAAGTTGAAGTTAAGTTTGAAATTGAAGTTGAAGTTGAAATTGAAGTTGAAATTGAAGTTGAAATTGAAGTTAAATTTGAAGTTGAAATTGAAGTTGAAATTGAAGTTGAAACTGAAGTTGAAATTGAAGTTGAAATTGAAATTGAAATTGAAGTTGAAATTGAAGTTGAAGTGGAGTTTGAAGTTGAAATTGAAGTTGAAATTGAAGTTGAAATTGAAGTTGAAATTGAAGTTGAAATTGAAGTTAAAATTGAAGTTGAAAGTAAAGTTAAAGTTTAAGTTTAAGTTTAAGTTGAAGTTAAAGTTGATGTAAAGTTGAACTTGAAGTTGAACTTGAAGGTGAAGATGAAGTTGAAGTTAAGTTTGAAATTGAAGTTGAAGTTGAAATTGAAGTTGAAATTGAAGTTGAAGTGGAGTTTGAAGTTGAAATTGAAGTTGAAGTTGAATTTGAAATTAAAGATGAAGTTGAAGTTGAATTTGAAGTTGATGTTGAATTTAAAGTTGAAGTTGAAGTTGAAGTTGAAGTTGAAGTTGAATTTGAAGTTGAAATTGAAGTTAAATTTGAAGTTGAAGTTGAAATTGAAGTTGAAGTTGAGTTTGAAGTTGAAACTTTAAACATTCAACCTTAAACGTTCAACCTTAAACATTCAACCTTAAACGTTCAACCTTAAATGTTAAACCTTAAACATTCAACCTTTACTGTGAAACCTTAAATGTTCAACCTTAAACGTTCAACCTTAAACGTTCAACCTTAAATGTTCAACCTTAAACGTTCAACCTTAAACGTTCAACCTTAAACGTTCAACGTTAAACGTTCAACCTTAAACGTTCAACCTTAAACGTTCAACATTAAACGTTCAACCTTAAATGTTAAACCTTAAACATTCAACCTTAACTGTGAAACCTTAAATGTTCAACCTTAAACGTTCAACCTTAAACGTTCAACCTTAAATGTTCAACCTTAAACGTTCAACCTTAAACGTTCAACCTTAAATGTTCAACGTTAAACGTTCAACCTTAAACGTTCAACCTTATTGTTCAACATTAAACGTTCAACATTAAACGTTCAACATTAAACGTTCAAACTTAAACATTCAACCTTAAACGTTCAACCTTAAACGTTCAACCTTAAATGTTCAACCTTAAACGTTCAATCTTAAACGTTCAACCTTAAACGTTCGACGTTAAACGTTCGACCTTAAACGTTCAACCTTAAACGTTCAACATTAAACGTTCAACATTAAACGTTCAAACTTAAACATTCAACCTTAAACGTTCAACCTTAAACGTTCAACCTTAAACATGAAACCTTAAACGTTCAACCTTAAACGTTCAACCTTAAACATTCAACCTTAAACGTTCAACCTTAAACGTTCAACCTTAAACGTACAACCTTAAACGTTCAACCTTAAACGTTCAATCTTAAACGTTCAACCTTAAACGTTCAACGTTAAACGTTCAACCTTAAACGTTCAACCTTAAACGTTCAACATTAAACGTTCAACATTAAACGTTCAACATTAAACGTTCAAACTTAAACATTCAACCTTAAACGTTCAACCTTAAACGTTCAACCTTAAACGTTCAACCTTAAACGATCAACCTTAAATGTTCAACCTTAAACGTTCAACCTTAAACGTTCAACCTTAAACGTTCAACCTTAAACGTTCAACCTTAAACGTTCAACCTTAAACATTCAACCTTAAACGTTCAACCTTAAACGTTCAACCTTAAACGTTCAACCTTAAACGTTCAACCTTAAACGTTCAACCTTAAACGTTCAACCATAAACGTTCAACCTTAAACGTTCAACCTTAAACGTGAAACATTAAACGATCAACCTTAAACGTTCAACCTTAAATGTTCAACCTTAAACGTTGAACCTTAAATGTTCAACCTTAAACGTTCAACCTTAAACGTTCAACTTTAAACGTTCAACCTTAAAGGTTCAACCTTAAACGTTCAACCTTAAACTTTCAACCTTAAACGTTCAACCTTAAACGTTCAACCTTAAACGTTCAACCTTAAACGTTCAACCTTAAACGTTCAACCTTAAACGTTCAACCTTAAACGTTCAACCTTAAACGTTCAACCTTAAACGTTCAACCTTAAACGTTCAACCTTAAACGTTCAACCTTAAACGTTCAACCTTAAACGTTCAACCTTAAACGTTCAACCTTAAACGTTCAACCTTAAACGTTCAACCTTAAACGTTCAACCTTAAACGTTCAACCTTAAACGTTCAACCTTAAACGTTCAACCTTAAACGTTCAACCTTAAACGTTCAACCTTAAACGTTCAGCCTTAAACGTTCAATCTTAAACGTTCAACCTTAAACGTTCAACGTTAAACGTTCAACCTTAAACGTTCAACCTTAAACGTTCAACCTTAAACGTTCAACCTTAAACGTTCAACCTTAAACGTTCAACCTTAAACGTTCAACCTTAAACGTTCAACCTTCATTGTTCAACCTTAAACGTTCAATCTTAAACGTTCAACCTTAAACGTTCAACGTTAAACGTTCAACCTTAAACGTTCAACCTTAATCGTTCAACATTAAACGTTCAACATTAAACGTTCAAACTTAAACATTCAACCTTAAACGTTCAACCTTAAACGTTCAACCTTAAACGTTCAACCTTAAACGTTCTATCTTAAACGTTCAACCTTAAACGTTCGACGTTAAACGTTCGACCTTAAACGTTCGACCTTAAACGTTCAACATTAAACGTTCAACATTAAACGTTCAAACTTAAACATTCAACCTTAAACGTTCAACCTTAAACGTTCAACCTTAAACGTTCAACCTAAAACATGAAACTTTAAACGTTCAACCTTTAACGTTCAACGTTAAACGTTCAACCTTAAACGTTCAACGTTAAACGTTCAACATTAAACGTTCAACATTAAACGTTCAACATTAAACGTTCAAACTTAAACATTCAACCTTAAACGTTCAACCTTAAACGTTCAAACTGAAACGTTCAACCTTAAACGTTCAACATTAAATGTTCAACCTTAAACATTCAACCTTAAACGTTCAACCTTAAACGTTCAACCTTAAACGTACAACCTTAAACGTTCAACCTTAAACGTTCAATCTTAAACGTTCAACCTTAAACGTTCAACGTTAAACGTTCAACCTTAAACGTTCAACCTTAAACGTTCAACATTAAACAATCAACATTAAACGTTCAACATTAAACGTTCAAACTTAAACATTCAACCTTAAGTGTTCAACCTTAAACGTTCAACCTTAAACGTTCAACCGTAAACGTTCAACCTTAAACGTTCAACAATAAATGTTCAACCTTAAACGTTCAACCTTAAACGTTCAACCTTAAACGTTCAACCTTAAACGTTCAACCTTAAACGTTCAACGTTAACCGTTCAACGTTAAACGTTCAACCTTAAATGTTCAACCTTAAACGTTCAACCTTAAACGTTAAACCTTAAACGTTCAACCTTAAACGTTCAACCTTATACGTTCAACCTTAAACGTTCAACCTTAAATGTTCCACCTTAAACGTTCCACCTTAAACGTTCAACCTTAAACGTTCAACCTTAAACGTTCAACCTGAAACGTTCAACCTTAAACGTTCAACCTTAAACGTTCAACCTTAAACGTTCAACCTTAAACGTTCAACCTTAAACGTTCAACCTTAAACGTTCAACCTTAAACGTTCAACCTTAAATGTTCAACCTTAAACGTTCAACCTTAAATGGTCAACCTTAAACGTTCAACCTTAAATGTTCAATCTTAAACGTTCAACCGTAAACGTTCAACCTTAAGCGTTCAACATTAAACGTGAAACCTTAAACGTTCAACCTTAAACGTTCAACCGTAAACGTTCAACCTTAAGCGTTCAACCTTAAACGTTCAACCTTAAATGGTCAACCTTAAACGTTCAATCTTAAACGTTCAACCGTAAACGTTCAACCTTAAGCGTTCAACCTTAAACGTTCAACCTTAAATGGTCAACCTTAAACGTTCAACCTTAAACGTTCAATCTTAAATGTTCCACCTTAAACGTTCAACCTTAAACGTTCAACATGAAACATTCAACCTTAAACGTTCAACCTTAAACGTTCAACCTTAAACGTTCAACCTTAAGCGTTTAACATTAAATATTCATCCTTAAACGTTCAACCTTAAACGTTCAACCTTAAACATTCAACCTTAAATGTTCAACCTTAAACGTTCAACCTTAAACGTTCAAACCTTAAACGTTCAACCTTAAACGTTCAACCTTAAACGTTCAGCCTTAAACGTTCAAATTTAACGTTCAACCTTAAACATGAAACCTTAAACGTTCAACCTTAAACGTTCAACCTTAAACGTTCAACCTTAAACGTTCAACCTTAAACGTTCAACCTTAAACGTTCAACCTGAAACGTTCAACCTTAAACGTTCAACCTTAAATGTTCAACCTTAAACGTTCAACCTTAAACGTTCAAAATTAAACGTTCAACCTTAAACGTTCAACCTTAAACGTTCAACCTTAAACGTTAAACCTTAAACGTTCAACCTTAAATGTTCAAAATTAAACGTTCAACCTTAAACGTTCAACCTTAAACGTTCAACCTTAAACGTTCAACCTTAAACGTTCAACCTTAAACGTTAAACCTTAAACGTTCAACCTTAAACTTTCAACCTTAAACGTTCAACCTTAAACGTTCAACCGTAAACGTTCAACCTTAAACGTTCAACCTTAAACGTTCAACCTTAAACGTGAAACCTTAAACGATCAACCTTAAACTATCAACCTTACACGTTCAACCTTAAACGTTCAACCTTAAATGTTCAACCTTAAATGTTCAACCTTAAACGTTCAACCTTAAACGTTCAACTTTAAACGTTCATCCTTAAACATTCAACCTTAAACGTTCAACCTTAAACTTTCAACCTTAAACGTTCAACCTTAAACGTTCAACCTTAAACGTTCAACCTTAAACGTTCAACCTTAAACGTTCAACCTTAAACGTTCAACCTTAAACGTTCAACCTTACACGTTCAACCTTAAACGTTCAACCTTAAACGTTCAACCTTAAATGTTCAACGTTAAACGTTCAACCTTAAACGTTCAACCTTATTGTTCAACATTAAACGTTCAACCTTAAACGTTCAACCTTAAACGTTCAACCTTAAACGTTCAACCTTAAATGGTCAACCTTAAACGTTCAATCTTAAACGTTCAACCGTAAACGTTCAACCTTAAGCGTTCAACCTTAAACGTTCAACCTTAAATGGTCAACCTTAAACGTTCAACCTTAAACGTTCAATCTTAAATGTTCCACCTTAAACGTTCAACCTTAAACGTTCAACATGAAACATTCAACCTTAAACGTTCAACCTTAAACGTTCAACCTTAAACGTTCAACCTTAAGCGTTTAACATTAAACGTTCAACCTTAAAACGTTCAACCTTAAACGTTCAACCTTAAACGTTCAACCTTAAACATTCAACCTTAAACGTTCAACCTTAAACGTTCAACCTTAAACGTTCAACCTTAAACGTTCAACCTTAAACGTTCAACCTTAAACGTTCAGCCCTTAAACGTTCAAATTTAAACGTTCAACCTTAAACATGAAACCTTAAACGTTCAACCTTAAACGTTCAACCTTAAACGTTCAAACCTTAAACGTTCAACCTTAAACGTTCAACCTTAAACGTTCAACCTTAAACGTTCAACCTTAAACGTTCAACCTTAAACGTTCAACCTTAAACGTTCAACCTTAAATGTTCAACCTTAAATGTTCAACCTTAAACGTTCAAAACTAAACGTTCAACCTTAAACGTTCAACCTTAAACGTTCAACCTTAAACGTTAAACCTTAAACGTTCAACCTTAAATGTTCAAAATTAAACGTTCAACCTTAAACGTTCAACCTTAAACGTTCAACCTTAAACGTTCAACCTAAACGTTCAACCTTAAACGTTCAACCTTAAACGTTAAACCTTAAACGTTTCAACCTTAAAACTTTCAACCTTAAACGTTCAACCTTAAACGTTCAACCGTAAACGTTCAACCTTAAACGTTCAACCTTAAACGTTCAACCTTAAACGTGAAACCTTAAACGATCAACCTTAAACTATCAACCTTACACGTTCAACCTTAAACGTTCAACCTTAAATGTTCAACCTTAAATGTTCAACCTTAAACGTTCAACCTTAAACGTTCAACTTTAAACGTTCATCCTTAAACATTCAACCTTAAACGTTCAACCTTAAACTTTCAACCTTAAACGTTCAACCTTAAACGTTCAACCTTAAACGTCCAAACCTTAAACGTTCAACCTTAAACGTTCAACCTTAAACGTTCAACCTTAAACGTTCAACCTTAAACGTTCAACCTTAAACGTTCAACCTTAAACGTTCAACCTTAAACGTTCAACCTTAAACGTTCAACCTTAAACGTTCAACCTTAAACGTTCAACCTTAAACGTTCAATCTTAAACGTTCAGCCTTAAACGTTTAACCTTAAACGTTCAATCTTAAACGTTCAGCCTTAAACGTTCAACCTTTTACGTTCAACCTTAAACGTTCAACCTTAAACGTTCACTCTTAAATGTTCAACCTTAAACGTTCAACCTTAAACTTTCAACCTTAAACGTTCAACCTTAAACGTTCAACCTTAAACGTTCAACCTTAAACGTTCAACCTTAAACCTTCAACCTTAAACATTCAACCTTAAACGTTCAACCTTAAACGTTCAAAATTAAACGTTCAACCTTAAACGTTAAACCTTAAACGTTCAACCTTAAACGTGAAACCTTAAACGTTCAACCTTAAACGTGAAACCTTAAACGTTCAACCTTAAACGTGAAACCTTAAGTGTTCAACTTTAAACGTTCAACCATAAACGTTCAACCTTAAACGTTCAACCTTAAACGTTCAACCTTAAACGTTCAACCTTAAACGTTCAACCTTAAACGTTCAACCTTAAACGTTCAACCTTAAACGTTCAACCTTAAACGTTCAACCATAAACGTTCAACCTTAAACGTTCAACCTTAAACGTTCAACCTTAAAACGTTCAACCTTAAACGTTCAACCTTAAACGTTCAACCTTAAACGTTCAACCTTAAACGTTCAACCTTAAACGTTCAACCTTAAACGTTCATCCTTAAACGTTCAAACCTTAAACGTTCAACCTTAAACGTTCAACCTTATACGTTCAACCTTAAACGTTCAACCTTAAACGTTCAACCTTAAACGTTCAACCTTAAACGTTCAACCTTAAAAACGTTCAACCTTAAAAACGTTCAACCTTAAACGTTCAACCTTAAACGTTCAACCTTAAACGTTCAACCTTAAACGTTCAACCTTAAACGTTCAACCTTAAACGTTCAACCTTAAACGTTCAACCTTAAACGTTCAACCTTAAACGTTCAACCTTAAACGTTCAAAATTAAACGTTCAACCTTAAACATTAAACCTTAAACGTTCAACCTTAAACGTTCAACCTTAAATGTTCAACCTTAAACGTTCAACCTTAAACGTTCAACCTTAAACGTTCAACCTTAAACCGTTCAACCTTAAACGTTCAACCTTAAACGTTAAACCTTAAACGTTCAACCTTAAACGTTCAACCTTAAACGTTCAACCTTAAACGTTCAACATTAAACGTTCAACATTAAACGTTCAACCTTAAACATTCAACCATAAACGTTCAACCTTAAACGTTAAACCTTAAACGTTCAGCCTTAAACGTGAAACCTTAAACGTGAAACCTTAAACGTGAAACCTTAAACGTGAAACCTTAAACATTCAACCTTAAACGTTCAAGCTTAAACGTTCAAAATTAAACGTTCAACCTTAAACGTTCAACCTTAAACGTTCAAGCTTAAACGTTCAACCTTAAACGTTCAACCTTAAACGTTCAACCATAAACGTTCAACCTTAAACGTTCAAACCTTAAACGTTCAACCTTAAACGTGCAACCTTAAATGTTCAACCTTAAACGTTCAACCTTAAACGTCAACCTTAAACGTTCAACCTTAAACGTTCAACCTTAAACGTTCAACCTTAAACGTTCAACCTTAAACGTTCAACCTTAAACGTTCAACCTTAAACGTTCAACCTTAAACGTTCAACCTTAAACGTTCAACCTTAAACGTTCAACCTTAAACGTTCAACCTTAAACTTTCAACCTTAAACGTTCAACCTTAAACGTTCAACCTTAAACGTTCAACCTTAAACGTTTAACCTTAAACGTTCAACCTTAAACGTTCAACCTTAAACGTTCAACCATAAACGTTCAACCTTAAACGTTCAACCTTAAATGTTCAACCTTAAACGTTCAACCTTAAACGTTCAACCTTAAACATTCAACCTTAAACGTTCAACCTAAAATGTTCAACCTTAAACGTTCAACCTTAAACGTTCAACCTTAAACGTTCAACCTTAAACGTTCAACCTTAAACGTTCAACCTTAAACGTTCAACCTTAAACGTGAAACCTTAAACGTTCAACCTTAAACGTGAAACCTTAAACGTTCAACCTTAAACGTGAAACCTTAAACGTGAAACCTTAACTGTTAAACCTTAAACGTTCAACCTTAAACGTTCAACCTTAAACATTCAACCATAAACGTTCAACCTTAAACGTTCAACCTTAAACGTTCAACCTTAAACGTTCAACCTTAAACGTTCAACCTTAAACGTTCAACCTAAAATGTTCAACCTTAAACGTTCAACCTTAAACGTTCGACCTTAAACGTTCAACCTTAAACGTTCGACCTTAAACGTTCGACCTTAAACGTTCAACCTTAAACGTTCAACCTTAAACGTTCAACCTTAAACGTTCAACCTTAAACGTTCAAAATTAAACGTTCACAAATAAACGTTCAACCTTAAACATTCAACCTTAAACGTTCAACCTTAAACGTTCAACCTTAAACGTTCAACCTTAAACGTTCAACCTTAAACGTTCAACCTTAAACGTTCAACCTTAAACGTTCAACCTTAAATGTTCAACCTTAAACGTTCAACCTTAAATGTTCAACCTTAAACGTTCAACCTTAAACGTTCAACCTTAAACGTTCAACCTAAAATGTTCAACCTTAAACGTTCAACCTTAAACGTTCGACCTTAAACGTTCGACCTTAAACGTTCGACCTTAAACGTTCGACCTTAAACGTTCAACCTTAAATGTTCAACCTTAAACGTTCAACCATAAACGTTCAACCTTAAACGTTCAACCTTAAACGTTCAACCTTAAACATTCAACCTTAAACGTTCAACCTAAAATGTTCAACCTTAATCGTTCAACCTGAAACGTTCAACCTTAAACGTTCAACCTTAAACGTTCAACCTTAAACGTTCAACCTTAAACGTTCAACCTTAAACGTTCAACCTTAAACGTGAAACCTAAACGTGAAACCTTAACTGTTCAACCTCAAACGTTCAACCTTAAACGTTCAACCTTAAACGTTCAACCTTAAACGTTCAACCTTAAACGTTCAACCTTAAAACGTTCAACCTTAAATGTTCAACCTTAAACGTTCAACCTTAAACGTTCAACCTTAAACGTTCAACCTTAAACGTTCAACCTTAAACGTTCAACCTAAAATGTTCAACCTTAAACGTTCAACCTTAAACGTTCGACCTTAAACATTCGACCTTAAACGTTCGACCTTAAACGTTCAACCTTAAACGTTCAACCTTAAACGTTCAACCATAAACGTTCAACCTTAAACGTTCAACCTTAACGTTCAACCTTAAACATTCAACCTTAAACGTTCAACCTAAAATGTTCAACCTTAATCGTTCAACCTGAAACGTTCAACCTTAAACGTTCAACCTTAAACGTTCAACCTTAAACGTTCAAAATTAAACGTTCAACCTTAAACGTACAACCTTAAAACGTTCAACCTTAAACGTTCAACCTTAAACGTTCAACCTTAAACGTTCAACCTTAAACGTTCAACATTAAACGTTCAACCTTAAACGTTCACCTTAAACGTTCAACCTTAAACGTTCAACCTTAAACGTTCAACCTTAAACGTTCAACCTTAAACGTTCAACCTTAAACGTTCAACCTTAAACGTTCAAAATTAAACGTTCAACCTTAAACGTTCAACCTTAAACGTTCAACCTTAAACGTTCAAAATTAAACGTTCAACCTTAAACGTTCAACCTTAAACGTGAAACCTTAAACGTGAAACCTTAAACGTGAAATCTTAACTATTAAACCTCAAACGTTCAACCTTAAACGTTCAACCTTAAACGTTCAACCTTAAACGTTCAACCATAAACGTTCAACCTTAAACGTTCAACCTTAAACGTTCAACCTTAAACGTTCAACCTAAAATGTTCAACCTTAATCGTTCAACCTGAAACGTTCAACCTTAAACGTTCAACCTTAAACGTTCAACCTTAAACGTTCAACCTTAAACGTTCAACCTTAAACGTTCAACCTTAAACGTTCAACCTTAAACGTTCAACCTTAAACGTTCAAAATTAAACGTTCAACCTTAAACATTAAACCTTAAACGTTCAACATTAAACGTGAAACCTTAAACGTTCAACCTTAAACGTTCAACCTTAAACGTGCAACCTTAAATGTTCAACCTTAAACGTTCAACCATAAACGTTCAACCTTAAACGTTCAACCTTAAACGTTCAACCTTAAACGTTCAACCTTAAACGTTCAACCTTAAACGTTCAACCTTAAACGTTCAACCTTAAATGTTCAACCTTAAACCTTCACCCTTAAACGTTCAACCTTAAACGTTCAACCTTAAACGTTCAACCTTAAACGTTCAACCTTAAACATTCAACCTTAAATGTGAAACCTTAAACGTTCAACCTTAAATGTTCAACCTTAAACGTTCAACCTTAAACGTTCAACCATAAACGTTCAACCTTAAACGTTCAACCTTAAACGTTCAACCTTAAACGTTCAACTTAAACGTTCAACCTTAAACGTTCAACCTTAAACGTTCAACCTTAAACGTTCAACCATAAACGTTCAACCTTAAACGTTCAACCTTAAACGTTCAACCTTAAACGTTCAACCTTAAACGTTCAACCTTAAACGTTCAACCTAAAATGTTCAACCTTAATCGTTCAACCTTAAACGTTCAACCTTAAACGTTCAACCTTAAACGTTAAACCTTAAACGTTCAACCTTAAACGTTCAACCTTAAACGTGAAACCATAAACGTGAAACCTTAACTGTTCAACCTTAAACGTTCAACCTTAAACGTGCAACCTTAAATGTTCAACCTTAAACGTTCAACCATAAACGTTCAACCTTAAACGTTCAACCTTAAACGTTCAACCTTAAACGTTCAACCTTAAACGTTCAACCTTAAACGTTCAACCTTAAACGTTCAACCTTAAATGTTCAACCTTAAACCTTCACCCTTAAACGTTCAACCTTAAACGTTCAACCTTAAACGTTCAACCTTAAACATTCAACCTTAAATGTGAAACCTTAAACGTTCAACCTTAAATGTTCAACCTTAAACGTTCAACCTTAAACGTTCAACCTTAAATGTTCAACCTTAAACGTTCAACCATAAACGTTCAACCTTAAACGTTCAACCTTAAACGTTCAACCTTAAACGTTCAACCTTAAACGTTCAACCTTAAACGTTCAACCTTAAACGTTCAACCTTAAACGTTCAACCTTAAACGTTCAACCATAAACGTTCAACCTTAAACGTTCAACCTTAAACGTTCAACCTTAAACGTTCAACCTTAAACGTTCAACCTTAAACGTTCAACCTTAAACGTTCAACCTTAAACGTTCAACCTTAAACGTTCAACCTTAAACGTTAAACCTTAAACGTTCAAATTAAACGTTCAACCTTAAACGTTCAACCTTAAACGTGAAACCATAAACGTGAAACCTTAACTGTTCAACCTCAAACGTTCAACCTTAAACGTTCAACCTTAAACGTTCAACCTTAAACGTTCAACCTTAAACGTTCAACCTTAAACGTTCAACCTTAAATGTTCAACCTTAAACGTTCAACCTTAAATGTTCAACCTTAAACGTTCAACCTTAAACGTTCAACCTTAAACGTTCAACCTAAAATGTTCAACCTTAAACGTTCAACCTTAAACGTTCGACCTTAAACGTTCGACCTTAAACGTTCGACCTTAAACGTTCGACCTTAAACGTTCAACCTTAAATGTTCAACCTTAAACGTTCAACCATAAACGTTCAACCTTAAACGTTCAACCTTAAACGTTCAACCTTAAACATTCAACCTTAAACGTTCAACCTAAAATGTTCAACCTTAATCGTTCAACCTGAAACGTTCAACCTTAAACGTTCAACCTTAAACGTTCAACCTTAAACGTTCAACCTTAAACGTTCAACCTTAAACGTGAAACCTTAAACGTGAAACCTTAACTGTTCAACCTCAAACGTTCAACCTTAAACGTTCAACCTTAAACGTTCAACCTTAAATGTTCAACCTTAAACGTTCAACCTTAAACGTTCAACCTTAAATGTTCAACCTTAAACGTTCAACCTTAAACGTTCACCTTAAACGTTCAACCTTAAACGTTCAACCTTAAACGTTCAACCTTAAACGTTCAACCTAAAATGTTCAACCTTAAACGTTCAACCTTAAACGTTCGACCTTAAACATTCGACCTTAAACGTTCGACCTTAAACGTTCAACCTTAAACGTTCAACCTTAAACGTTCAACCATAAACGTTCAACCTTAAACGTTCAACCTTAAACGTTCAACCTTAAACGTTCAACCTTAAACATTCAACCTTAAACGTTCAACCTAAAATGTTCAACCTTAATCGTTCAACCTGAAACGTTCAACCTTAAACGTTCAACCTTAAACGTTCAACCTTAAACGTTCAAAATTAAACGTTCAACCTTAAACGTACAACCTTAAACGTTCAACCTTAAACGTTCAACCTTAAACGTTCAACCTTAAACGTTCAACCTTAAACGTTCAACATTAAACGTTCAACCTTAAACGTTCAACCTTAAACGTTCAACCTTAAACTTTCAACCTTAAACGTTCAACCTTAAACGTTCAACCTTAAACGTTCAACCTTAAACGTTCAACCTTAAACGTTCAACCTTAAACGTTCAACCTTAAACGTTCAAAATTAAACGTTCATACCTTAAACATTAAACCTTAAACGTTCAACATTAAACGTGAAACCTTAAACGTTCAACCTTAAACGTTCAACCTTAAACGTTCAACCTTAAACGTTCAACCTTAAACGTTAAACCGTAAACGTTAAACCTTAAACGTTCAACCTTAAACGTGAAACCTTAAACGTTCAACCTTAAACGTTCAACCTTAAACGTTCAACCTTAAACGTTCAACCTTAAACGTTCAACCATAAACGTTCAACCTTAAACGTTAAACCTTAAACGTTCAGCCTTAAACGTGAAACCTTAAACGTGAAACCTTAAACGTGAAACCTTAAACGTTAAACCTTAAACGTTCAACCTTAAACGTTCAAGCTTAAACGTCCAAAATTAAACGTTCAACCTTAAACGTTCAACCTTAAACGTTCAACCTTAAACGTTCAACCTTGAACGTTCAACCTTAAACGTTCAACCTTAAACGTTCAACCTTAAACGTTCAACCTTGAACGTTCAACCTTAAATGTTCAACCTTAAACGTTCAACCTTAAACGTTCAACCTTAAACGTTCAACCATAAACGTTCAACCTTAAACGTTCAACCTTAAACGTTCAACCTTAAACGTGCAACCTTAAATGTTCAACCTTAAACGTTCAACCATAAACGTTCAACCTTAAACGTTCAACCTTAAACGTTCAACCTTAAACGTTCAACCTTAAACGTTCAACCTAAACGTTCAACCTTAAACGTTCAACCTTAAATGTTCAACCTTAAACGTTCACCCTTAAACGTTCAACCTTAAACGTTCAACCTTAAACGTTCAACCTTAAACATTCAACCTTAAATGT
>JAUPFP010000404.1:0-21767 GCA_036925085.1 Brachycybe producta
TCTACTTCAATTTCAACTTCAATTTCAACTTCAATTTCAACTTCAATTTCAACTTCAATTTCAACTTCAATTTCAACTTAAAATTCAACTTCAGTTTCAACTTCAATTTCAACTTCAATTTCAACTTCAATTTCAACTTCAATTTCAACTTCAATTTCAACTTCAATTTCAACTTCAACTTCTACTTCAACTTCAATTTCAACTTCAATTTCAACTTCAATTTCAACTTCAATTTCAACTTCAATTTCAACTTCAATTTCAACTTCAATTTCAACTTCAATTTCAACTTCAATTTTAACATCAATTTCAACATCAATTTCAACTTCAATTTCAACTTCAATTTCAACTTCAACTTCACTTTCAAGTTCACCTTCAAATTCAACTTCAATTTCAACTTCAATTTCAACTTCAATTTCACCTCCAATTTCAACTTAAATTTCAACTTCAATTTCAAATTCAAATTCAACTTCAATTTCAACTTCATTTTCAACTTCAATTTTAACTTCAATTTCAACTTCAATTTCAACTTTAATTTCAACTTCAATTTCAACTTCAATTTCAACTTCAATTTCAACTCCAATTTCAACTTCAATTTCAACTTCAATTTCAAATTCAATTTCAACTTCAATTTCAACTTCAATTTCAACTTCATTTTCAACTTCAATTTTAACTTCAATTTCAACTTCATTTTCAACTTCAATTTCAACTTCAATTTCAACTTCAATTTCGACTTAAATTTTAATTTCAATTTCAACTTCAATTTCAACTTCAATTTCAACTTCAATTTCAACTTCAATTTCAACTTCAATTTCAACTTCAATTTCAACTTCAATTTCAACTTCAATTTCAACTTCAATTTCAACTTCAATTTCAACTTCAATTTCAAATTCAATTTCAACTTCAATTTCAACTTCAATTTCAACTTCAATTTCAACTTCAATTTCAACTTCAATTTCAACTTCAATTTCAACTTCAATTTCAACTTCAATTTCAACTTCAATTTCAACTTCAATTTCAACTTCAATATTCAACTTCAATTTCAACTTCAATTTCAACTTCAATTTCAACTTCAATTTCAACTTCAATTTCAACTTCAATTTCAACTTCAATTTCAACTTCAATTTCAACTGCAATTTCAATTTAAATTCAACTTCAGTTTCAACTTCAATTTCAACTTCAATTTCAACTTCAATTTCAACTTCAATTTCAACTTCTATTTTAACTTCAATTTCAACTTCAATTTCAATTTCAATTTCAACTTCAATTTCAACTTCAATTTTAACTTCAATTTCAACTTCAACGTCACTTTCAAGTTCACCTTCAAATTCATCTTCAGTTTCAACTTCAATTTCAACTTCATTTTCAACTTCAATTTCAACTTCAATTTCAACTTCAATTTCGACTTAAATTTTAATTTCAATTTCAACTTCAATTTCAACTTCAATTTCAACTTCAATTTCAACTTCAATTTCAACTTCAATTTCAACTTCAATTTCAACTTCAATTTCAACTTCAATTTCAACTTCAATTTCAACTTCAATTTTCAAATTCAATTTCAACTTCAATTTCAACTTCAATTTCAACTTCAATTTCAACTTCAATTTCAACTTCAATTTCAACTTCAATTTCAACTTCAATTTCAACTTCAATTTCAACTTCAATTTCAACTTCAATTTCAACTTCAATTTGAACTTCAATTTCAACTTCAATTTCAACTTCAATTTCAACTTCAATTTCAACTTCAATTTCAACTTCAATTTCAACTTCAATTTCAACTTCAATTTCAACTGCAATTTCAATTTAAAATTCAACTTCAGTTTCAACTTCAATTTCAACTTCAATTTCAACTTCAATTTCAACTTCAATTTCAACTTCTATTTTAACTTCAATTTCAACTTCAATTTCAATTTCAATTTCAACTTCAATTTCAACTTCAGTTTTAACTTCAATTTCAACTTCAACGTCACTTTCAAGTTCACCTTCAAATTCATCTTCAGTTTCAACTTCAATTTCAACTTCAATTTCAACTTCAATTTCAACTTCAAATTTAACTTCAATTTTAACTTTAATTTCAACTTCAACTTCAATTTCAAACTTAATTTCAACTTCAACTTAACTTCAACTTCAACGTCAACTTCAACTTCAACTTCACTTTCAAGTTCAACTTCAAATTCAAATTCAACTTCAACTTTAACTTTACTTAAACTTAAACTTCAATTTTAACTTCAATTTCAACTTCAATTTACACTTTAATTTCAACTTCAATTTCAACTTCAATTTTAACTTTCAATTTCAACTTCAATTTCAACTTCAATTTCAACTTCAATTTTAACATCAATTTCAACTTCAATTTCAACTTCAATTTCAACTTCAATTTCAAATTCAAACTTATCTTCAAATTCAATTTCAACTTCAATTTCAACTTCAATTTCAACTTCAACTTTAACTTTACTTAAACTTAAACTTCCATTTTAACTTCAATTTCAACTTTAATTTTAACTTTCAATTTCAACTTCAATTTTAACTTCAATTTCAACTTCAATTTCAACTTCAATTTTAACATCAATTTCAACATCAATTTCAACTTCAATTTCAACTTCAATTTCAACTTCAACTTCACTTTCAAGTTCACCTTCAAATTCAACTTCAATTTCAACTTCAATTTCAACTTCAATTTCACCTCCAATTTCAACTTCAATTTCAACTTCAATTTCAAATTCAAATTCAACTTCAATTTCAACTTCATTTTCAACTTCAATTTTAACTTCAATTTCAACTTCAATTTCAACTTTAATTTCAACTTCAATTTCAACTTCAATTTCAACTTCAATTTCAACTCCAATTTCAACTTCAATTTCAACTTCAATTTCAACTTCAATTTCAACTTCATTTTCAACTTCAATTTTAACTTCAATTTCAACTTCAATTTCAACTTCAATTTCAACTTCAATTTCAACTTCAATTTCAACTTCAATTTCAACTTCAATTTCAACTTCAATTTCAACTTCAATTTCAACTTCAATTTCAACTCCAATTTCAACTTCAATTTCAACTTCAATTTCAACTTCAATTTCAAGTTCAATTTCAACTTCAATTTCAACTCCAATTTCAACTTCAACTTCAACTTTAATTTCAACTTCAACTTCCACTTCAACTTCACTTTCAACTTCAATTTCAACTTAATTTTAACTTCAATTTTAACTTCAATTTCAACTTCAATTTCAACTTCAAATTCAACTTCAATTTTAACTTCAATTTCAACTTCAATTTCAACTTTAATTTCAACTTCAGTTTCAACTTCAATTTTAACTTCAATTTCAACTTCAAATTTAACTTCAATTTCAACTTCAATTTCAACTTCAACTTCAATTTCAAACTTAACTTCAACTTCAACTTAACTTCAACTTCAACTTCAACTTCAACTTCACTTTCAAGTTCAACTTCAAATTCAACTTCAACTTTAACTTTAACTTTACTTAAACTTAAACTTCAATTTCAACTTCAATTTCAATTTCAATTTCAACTTCAATTTTAACTTTCAATTTCAACTTCAATTTCAACATCAATTTCAACTTCAATTTCAACTTCAATTTCAAATTCACTTTTAACTTCAATTTCAACTTCAATTTCAACTTCAATTTCTAGTTCTATTTTAACTTCAATTTCAACTTCAATTTCAACTTCAATTTGAACTTCAATTTCAACTTCAACTTCAAATTCAAACTTAACTTCAACTTTCACTTCAATCTCAACATCAATTTCAACTTTAATTTCAACTTCAATTTCAACTTCAATTTCTACTTCAATTTCAACTTCAATTTCAACTTCAATTTCAACTTCAATTTCAACTTCAATTTCAACTTCAATTTCAACTTAAAATTCAACTTCAGTTTCAACTTCAATTTCAACTTCAATTTCAACTTCAATTTCAACTTCAATTTCAACTTCAATTTCAACTTCAATTTCAACTTCAACTTCTACTTCAACTTCAATTTCAACTTCAATTTCAACTTCAATTTCAACTTCAATTTCAACTTCAATTTCAACTTCAATTTCAACTTCAATTTCAACTTCAATTTCAACTTCAATTTTAACATCAATTTCAACATCAATTTCAACTTCAATTTCAACTTCAATTTCAACTTCAACTTCACTTTCAAGTTCACCTTCAAATTCAACTTCAATTTCAACTTCAATTTCAACTTCAATTTCACCTCCAATTTCAACTTCAATTTCAACTTCAATTTCAAATTCAAATTCAACTTCAATTTCAACTTCATTTTCAACTTCAATTTTAACTTCAATTTCAACTTCAATTTCAACTTTAATTTCAACTTCAATTTCAACTTCAATTTCAACTTCAATTTCAACTCCAATTTCAACTTCAATTTCAACTTCAATTTCAAATTCAATTTCAACTTCAATTTCAACTTCAATTTCAACTTCATTTTCAACTTCAATTTTAACTTCAATTTCAACTTCATTTTCAACTTCAATTTCAACTTCAATTTCAACTTCAATTTCGACTTAAATTTTAATTTCAATTTCAACTTCAATTTCAACTTCAATTTCAACTTCAATTTCAACTTCAATTTCAACTTCAATTTCAACTTCAATTTCAACTTCAATTTCAACTTCAATTTCAACTTCAATTTCAACTTCAATTTCAACTTCAATTTCAAATTCAATTTCAACTTCAATTTCAACTTCAATTTCAACTTCAATTTCAACTTCAATTTCAACTTCAATTTCAACTTCAATTTCAACTTCAATTTCAACTTCAATTTCAACTTCAATTTCAACTTCAATTTCAACTTCAATTTCAACTTCAATTTCAACTTCAATTTCAACTTCAATTTCAACTTCAATTTCAACTTCAATTTCAACTTCAATTTCAACTTCAATTTCAACTGCAATTTCAATTTAAAATTCAACTTCAGTTTCAACTTCAATTTCAACTTCAATTTCAACTTCAATTTCAACTTCAATTTCAACTTCTATTTTAACTTCAATTTCAACTTCAATTTCAATTTCAATTTCAACTTCAATTTCAACTTCAATTTTAACTTCAATTTCAACTTCAACGTCACTTTCAAGTTCACCTTCAAATTCATCTTCAGTTTCAACTTCAATTTCAACTTCATTTTCAACTTCAATTTCAACTTCAATTTCAACTTCAATTTCGACTTAAATTTTAATTTCAATTTCAACTTCAATTTCAACTTCAATTTCAACTTCAATTTCAACTTCAATTTCAACTTCAATTTCAACTTCAATTTCAACTTCAATTTCAACTTCAATTTCAACTTCAATTTCAACTTCAATTTCAAATTCAATTTCAACTTCAATTTCAACTTCAATTTCAACTTCAATTTCAACTTCAATTTCAACTTTAATTTCAACTTCAATTTCAACTTCAATTTCAACTTCAATTTCAACTTCAATTTCAACTTCAATTTCAACTTCAATTTGAACTTCAATTTCAACTTCAATTTCAACTTCAATTTCAACTTCAATTTCAACTTCAATTTCAACTTCAATTTCAACTTCAATTTCAACTTCAATTTCAACTGCAATTTCAATTTAAAATTCAACTTCAGTTTCAACTTCAATTTCAACTTCAATTTCAACTTCAATTTCAACTTCAATTTCAACTTCTATTTTAACTTCAATTTCAACTTCAATTTCAATTTCAATTTCAACTTCAATTTCAACTTCAATTTTAACTTCAATTTCAACTTCAGTTTCAACTTCAATTTCAACTTCAATTTCAACTTCAATTTCAACTTCAACTTCAATTTCAACTTCAATTTCAATTTCAATTTCAACTTCAATTTCAACTTCAATTTCAACTTCAATTTCAACTCCAAATTCAACTTCAATTTCAACTTCAATTTCAACTTCAATTTTAACTTCAATTTCAAATTCAATTTCAACTTCAATTTCAACTTCATTTTCAACTTCAATTTCAACTTCAATTTCAACTTCAAATTTAACTTCAATTTTAACTTTAATTTCAACTTCAACTTCAATTTCAAACTTAATTTCAACTTCAACTTAACTTCAACTTCAACGTCAACTTCAACTTCAACTTCACTTTCAAGTTCAACTTCAAATTCAAATTCAACTTCAACTTTAACTTTACTTAAACTTAAACTTCAATTTTAACTTCAATTTCAACTTCAATTTACACTTTAATTTCAACTTCAATTTCAACTTCAATTTTAACTTTCAATTTCAACTTCAATTTCAACTTCAATTTCAACTTCAATTTTAACATCAATTTCAACTTCAATTTCAACTTCAATTTCAACTTCAATTTTAACATCAATTTCAACATCAATTTCAACTTCAATTTCAACTTCAATTTCAACTTCAACTTCACTTTCAAGTTCACCTTCAAATTCAACTTCAATTTCAACTTCAATTTCAACTTCAATTTCACCTCCAATTTCAACTTCAATTTCAAATTCAAATTCAACTTCAATTTCAACTTCATTTTCAACTTCAATTTTAACTTCAATTTCAACTTCAATTTCAACTTTAATTTCAACTTCAATTTCAACTTCAATTTCAACTTCAATTTCAACTCCAATTTCAACTTCAATTTCAACTTCAATTTCAAATTCAATTTCAACTTCAATTTCAACTTCAATTTCAACTTCATTTTCAATTTCAATTTTAACTTCAATTTCAACTTCATTTTCAACTTCAATTTCAACTTCAATTTCAACTTCAATTTCGACTTAAATTTTAATTTCAATTTCAACTTCAATTTCAACTTCAATTTCAACTTCAATTTCAACTTCAATTTCAACTTCAATTTCAACTTCAATTTTAACTTCAATTTCAACTCCAATTTCAACTTCAATTTCAACTTCAATTTCAAATTCAATTTCAACTTCAATTTTAACTTCAATTTCAACTAAAATTTCAACTTAAATTTCAACTTCAATTTCAACATCAATTTCAACTTCAATTTCAACTTCAATTTCAACTTCAATTTCAACTTAATTTTAACTTCAATTTTAACTTCAATTTCAACTTCAATTTCAACTTAAATTTCAACTTCAATTTTAACTTCAATTTCAACTTCAATTTCAACTTAAATTTCAACTTCAGTTTCAACTTCAATTTCAACTTCAATTTCAACTTCAATTTCAACTTCAACTTCAATTTCAACTTCAATTTCAATTTCAATTTCAACTTCAATTTCAACTTCAATTTCAACTTCAATTTCAACTCCAAATTCAACTTCAATTTCAACTTCAATTTCAACTTCAATTTTAACTTCAATTTCAAATTCAATTTCAACTTCAATTTTAACTTCAATTTCAACTTAAATTTCAACTTAAATTTCAACTTCAATTTCTACTTCAATTTCAACTTCAATTTCAAATTCAATTTCAACTTCAATTTCGACTTCAATTTCGACTTCAATTTTAATTTCAATTTCAACTTCAATTTAAACTTCAATTTCAACTTCAATTTCAACTTCAATTTCAACTTCAATTTCAACATCAATTTCAACTTCAATTTCAACTTCAATTTCAACTTCAATTTCAACTTAATTTTAACTTCAATTTTAACTTCAATTTCAACTTCAATTTCAACTTCAATTTCAACTTCAATTTCAACTTCAATTTCAACTCCAATTTCAACTTCAATTTCAACTTCAATTTCAACTTCAATTTCAACTTCAATTTCAAATTCAATTTCAACTTTAATTTCAACTTCAATTTCAACTTCAATTTTAACTTTCAATTTCAACTTCAATTTTAACTTCAATTTCAACTTCAATTTTAACATCAATTTCAACTTCAATTTCAACTTCAATTTCAACTTCAATTTCAAATTCAAACTTAACTTCAAATTCAATTTCAACTTCAATTTCAACTTCAACTTTAACTTTACTTAAACTTAAACTGCAATTTTAACTTCAATTTCAACTTTAATTTCAACTTCAATTTCAACTTCAATTTTAACTTTCAATTTCAACTTCAATTTCAACTTCAATTTCAACATCAATTTTAACATCAATTTCAACTTCATTTTCAACTTCAATTTCAACTTCAACTTCACTTTCAAGTTCACCTTCAAATTCAACTTCAGTTTCAACTTCAATTTCAACTTCAATTTTAACTTCAATTTCAACTTCAAATTTAACTTCAATTTTAACTTTAATTTCAACTTCAACTTCAATTTCAAACTTAATTTTAACTTCAACTTAACTTCAACTTCAACGTCAACTTCAACTTCAACTTCACTTTCAAGTTCAACTTCAAATTCAAATTCAACTTCAACTTTAACTTTACTTCAACTTAAACTTCAATTTTAACTTCAATTTCAACTTCAATTTCAACTTCAATTTCAACTTCAATTTCAAATTCAAACTTAACTTCAAATTCAATTTCAACTTCAATTTGAACTTCAATTTCAACTTCAACTTTAACTTTACTTAAACTTAAACTTCTATTTTAACTTCAATTTCAACTTTAATTTCAACTTCAATTTCAACTTCAAATTTAACTTTCAATTTCAACTTCAATTTCAACTTCAATTTCAACTTCAATTTCAACTTCAATTTCAACTTCAATTTTAACATCAATTTCAACTTCAATTTCAACTTCAATTTCAACTTCAATTTTAAATTCAAATTCAACTTCAATTTCAACTTCATTTTCAACTTCAATTTCAACTTCAATTTCAACTTAAATTTCAACTTCAGTTTCAACTTCAATTTCAACTTCAATTTCAAGTTCAACTTCAATTTCAACTTCAATTTCAATTTCAATTTCAACTTCAATTTCAACTTCAATTTCAACTTCAATTTCAACTTCAATTTCAACTTCAATTTCAACTTCAATTTCAACTTCAATTTCAATTTCAATTTCAACTTCAATTTCTACTTCAATTTCAACTTCAATTTTAACTTCAATTTCAACTTCAATTTCAACTTCAATTTCAACTTCAATTTCTACTTCAATTTCAACTTCAATTTTAACTTCAATTTCAACTTCAATTTCAACTTCATTTTCAACTTCAATTTCAACTTCAATTTTAACATCAATTTTAACTTCAATTTCAACTTCAATTTCAATTTCAATTTCAACTTAATTTTAACTTCAATTTTAACTTCAATTTCAACTTCAATTTCAACTTAAATTTCAACTTCAGTTTCAACTTCAATTTCAACTTCAATTTCAAGTTCAACTTCAATTTCAACTTCAATTTCAACTTCAATTTCAACTTCAATTTCAACTCCAATTTCAACTTCAATTTCAACTTCAATTTCAACTTCAATTTCAACTTCAATTTCAATTTCAATTTCAACTTCAATTTCAACTTCAATTTCAACTTCAATTTCAACTTCAATTTCAACTTCAATTTTAACATCAATTTCAACTTCAATTTCAACTTCAATTTCAACTTCAATTTCAACTTCAATTTCAACTTCAATTTCAACTTAATTTTAACTTCAATTTCAACTTCAATTTCAACTTCAATTTCAACTTCAATTTCAACTTCAATTTCAACTTCAGTTTCAACTTCAATTTCAACTTCAATTTCAAGTTCAACTTCAATTTCAACTTCAATTTCAATTTCAATTTCAACTTTCAATTTCAACTTCAATTTCAACTTCAATTTCAACTTCAATTTCAACTCCAATTTCAACTTCAATTTCAACTTCAATTTCATCTTCAATTTCAACTTCAATTTCAACTTAAATTTCAACTTTAGTTTCAACTTCAATTTCAACTTCAATTTCAAGTTCAACTTCAATTTCAACTTCAATTTCAACTTCAATTTCAACTTCAATTTCAACTTCAATTTCAACTTCAATTTTAACATCAATTTCAACTTCAATTTCAACTTCAATTTCAACTTCAATTTCAACTTCAATTTCAACTTCAATTTCAACTTCAATTTCAACTTCAATTTCAACTTAATTTTAACTTCAATTTCAACTTCAATTTCAAGTTCAACTTCAATTTCAACTTCAATTTCAATTTCAATTTTCAACTTCAATTTCAATTTCAATTTCAACTTCAATTTCAACTTCAATTTCAACTTCAACTTCAACTTAATTTTAACTTCAATTTCAACTTCAATTTTATCTTTAATTTCAACTTAAATTTCAACTTCAGTTTCAACTTCAATTTCAACTTCAATTTCAAGTTCAACTTCAATTTCAACTTCAATTTCAATTTCAATTTCAACTTCAATTTCAACTTTCAATTTCAACTTCAATTTCAACTTCAATTTCAACTTCAATTTCAACTCCAATTTCAACTTCAATTTCAATTTCAATTTCAACTTCAATTTCAACTTCAATTTCAAATTCAATTTCAACTTCAATTTTAACTTCAATTTCAACTTAAATTTCAACTTATATTTCAACTTCAATTTCAACTTCAATTTCAACTTCAATTTCAACTTCAATTTCAACTTCAATTTCAACTTCAATTTCAACTCCAATTTCAACTTCAATTTCAACTTCAATTTCAACTTCAATTTCAAATTCAATTTCAACTTTAATTTCAACTTCAATTTCAACTACAATTTTAACTTTCAATTTCAACTTCAATTTCAACTTCAATTTCAACTTCAATTTCAACTTAAATTTCAACTTCAGTTTCAACTTCAATTTTCAACTTCAATTTCAAGTTGTAACATCCCCGTTTCCGTCGGGGTTAGTAGAGTGATCTCTGCTAGCCATCTAGAAGTGTCGAGTGGATGTTGATGATTAAGTCTTTCGGTCTATTGGCTCCTGTGTTGCTACTTAACCACCAGGGACACAAGGGTCGGTACCTCAGGAGACCTGTGGTAGAGAATATTGTAGAGATGTCGTCTTACACTCGGCTGCTGGAGACTTCGTTGTCCGGTGGAAACATCGGCTACGTGGCGGCTATAATTCTAAGTCCCACTCCCATAAAATGACTGAGTCCACACATTGAATTCGTATGATGAAAATGCTCTTTTATTCAATAAACAGAGAGTCCTGTAGATTGAGAGATATCGCATCGGTCTTAAGCATAAAGACGGTCTGTCCGATCTGCCTGATCTATCCGATCTGTCCTCTCAATCTACAACCTCTTGTATTTATACTCAAAATACAATACAAACATCTGATTATGATAACAAAGGCTCCAGGTGTGTCCAAGTCTCTTGGACACACTCGGACCTAGAAGTGAACTATCACTTAACAAGAAAACGAAAACATCTATAAGATGTATAAATTATAACAATACAGAAGGATCTTCGTTGATCCTTCTTCAAACGATAACAATACAATTTAATTACGAAAAGGACTTCTGTATCCTTTTCGTCACACTTGACCGGTGTTTCACTGGCCAAAAGTTCTATATCGTCAATTCTTCTAGGAATTATCCTATAAGAATTGACGATACAATTCATTTGCCGTCTTCTCCTCATCCTGTAGGGTAGGGAATTATCGTCTGGATAACTTCCCGCCCACCCCCAAGCATGAGGTGAAACCCATCGATCAAAATACTTAAAACTACAGGGTGTTTCAATACAACAACGAATTCTGACGATGAATTCGTTACACCCCCCAACTAGTTTATAAGCACGTCCCTGTGCTTCCAAAAATAAGACCTTGCAAAAATACTCATTGGTATAAAATTTAGGCATGCAGTAAAAATACAAAACGAAAAGTATAAAAATACTAGAAATGTGTTCCGAATAAATGCAAGCGTGCATAAACAAAACAAGTAGGGAAATACTCAAAACGATAAACACAAGTATAAAATAGTACTTAAAAATACAAAGTCCAAGGCCTCTAGTAGTCCAAAATGGCTCATCCTTGAGCAGGATCTTCTTTGCTCCTGCGCAAGTCTCTTTCCAGAAGGATGGCGGTTTCGGCAGACCTTCGGTGACTTCGGTGACTTTTGCGTTCCTCTGCATGACTGCTGGTCTCGTCAAAAAGGGTGTAGGTCCAGGAGACGTTACAGAAGCCCTAGGACTCCCAGGAGCTTCCATATTGCTCCTGGCGGTAGTCTTCGGCTCCGTTACTTCGACGTCGTCCTTGTATGTTGGCCCAGGCTCACGAGGGCGGACATCCTTCAGTTTTACTCGATTATTTGGCCCATGATGAGAGAAGCTGTGGATTTCCAACCTTAATTGATTCCTCAGGTCTCTGTTGAGTCGGTTTCGTTTGACGAGAGGCCTTCGTTGCCTCCAACGCCAAACTCCGCGAACCAACAGGTCTTCTGTGAGACCTGAGTTGGCAATCTCGACTGGAAGGGCAGCCCCCTTATTTTCCATAAACCAGCCATCGTAATCGCACACGATGGTAAACCAAATTTGCATAAGTAAAACAAAACTTTTGATCCTTTCCGTAATCGAGCGATAGAAATTTTCACAATTTTCCACGATGGATGGGTGAAAACTTTTCAAAACAAAAAGATGATGAGAAATAGTGCCTGTACATGTGCTCAACACATGGGCAAAGCTGTCAGTGATGAAGAACATAAACAATAGGACCCGGATCCATAGTGGTGCGAGGCTAGTTGACAATTCACTGAATGTATCCCTCCGCCCACGTGTCCCTTTCCTGCTGGGTAGCGTCATTGACCGCTCCCTGTTTACTTCCTCATTTGGGACGTCATTTCCATCTGTGGCGTCACTAGCATCGATATCATCGTCCATTTTTGCTGTTTCATCGATAACTTTTGCGTTTTTCACCTCCATTTGAAATTCCATCGGCGAATTTACATCTTTTTCGTCGATTTTCATCGTTTCTTCAGGAATTTCGCTGATTTCTTCAACAAATCCAATGGTTTCCATGGTAAAATTCGTCTTGTTACCATATTCTCTGGTGAATTTCATCGCATCTTCGCCAGGTAAGTATGAGAATTGCTGCTGGTTATCGTCTGCTGCCATTTTTCTTTTAATTTCGACGTTACGGTCAGAATGCTTTCGGATTGCTTTCGTAATTATCTCAATTTCTTCTTCATCCTCAGAAGATTCGATCCAAGCATTTTGGCATCTGCAGTGTCCACAACATCTCTTCTTACGCGAAGGTAGGTTCTTTTTCTTGACAAACGCTGTCATTTCTTTTTCTTTTACAGGTTCCGATTCGGATTCTTCTGGTGATGAGTTACCCATGGACTCCAGGGTGTCTCCAGTCGTTGGAACATTGGGTCCGTCCTTTTGGTAAGTCTCATATAGTGGTCTCAGGTTTGCAACGTTTACAGAGTCCTCCACTAATCTTCCAGCTCGATTCTCGTAACTCAATCGGTATACGGTGTCCGATACTTTCGACACAATCGTATATCCCTGTCTCCATTTCGTTAAGAACTTCTTGTTCTGTCCAGGCCTGATTCGCATGTCTCGTACAAGTACTTTCTGTCCGATTTGGTACTCGTAAGGCTTCTTATGCCTTTGGTCGTAGTACTTCTTTCGACGATCATGTGCTGCTTTCAGGTTCGCCCTGGCTGTTCTTAGTTCTTCTTCTTGGCGTTCTTCCGCCTGTTGTCGAACGTCCACGAGGTTTCCTGCCTCGTTATCCACGATAACTGGTCGTTCTGGAACTAAGGTGTCTACTTTAGTTCTGGGCTCCCTCCCAAACATGAGTCTGTACGGCGTAAACTTTGTGGATGAATGTACAGATGAGTTGTACGATTCCAAAACTTCATCCAGTTTCGTTGCCCAATCAGTCTGGTTCTTCGCAGGAGTCAGATACTTTTTCATAGTCTGAATAATGCTTTTATTCGTCCTTTCGGCGAGACCATTACTTTGCGGATGGTATGCAGTTGTTGTTTCGTGCTCTATCTTGTTTATTTTCAAGAATTCTTGAGTGTTCTTCGCAACAAACGGCGTCCCTCGATCCGAAATGAGTTTCTCTGGTATCCCGAAGATTCTCTTTACGTCTTTTGCTAGGAAGTTCATTACGATTAGTGCGGTTGTGCTTTTTACTGCTTTAGCAACGCAATATCGAGTGGCGTAATCGACTGCCAACAAGATGTGCTTGTTTCCTCCAACCGACGGTACTAATGGTCCAATGAAATCCATTCCCCAGCAATCACAAGGCTTTCCAATGGGCATTTCTTGAAGGAACCCTTCAGGTTTCTCCGTACCCAACTTGTGTAATTGACAAATCTCACATGAGCGCACATATTCGAATATGTCGTGCTTCATGTTATTCCAATAAAATCTTTGCCTGGCTCGATTCCAGGTCTTAGTTTGTCCTTCATGACCAGCATCTGGCTCGGTCATGGCATAATCTCATTACTTCAGGGATGAGATGTTTTGGCACCACATTCACGAGTGTGGGTACGGAACTTCCGTGAAACACACAAGCGAACAACTTGTTGTCGTAATCGCAAAACAACTTATGAAGAGGTGACTCTGGTTGGTTACGCAACTCCTCACGAATCTTCAAAATCTCTGGGTCCAATTTTTGCTCCACCTTCCAATCCCATTGTAAGGTTACATTAAAGATCACACTGTCATCTAGGTCTTCCGCTTCTGGGATGGCCTTCCAGTTAACAGGCACTCCTGCTGGATATCTTGAGAGGCAATCGGCTTCGATGTGAAGTTTCCCCTCCTTGTAGATGATTTTGTAGTCGTACTCCTGCATTAGCAGCTGCCAGCGACCAAGTCTTCCTTCCAGACGTGCTGCAGTCTTCATGTAGCATATGCATGGTGATCCGTCACAATTGTAAAGGGCTTCTGGAACAGGTACGGCCGGAACTTGGTGACTCCGTAGATTACTGCTAGGCACTCCTTATCCGTCGTACTGTAGTTCTTTTCCGCGTCCCTTAGAACTCTGGAGACACTTCCAATGATCTCCTTTCTTCGTTTATCCTCTGACTTCTGGTAAAGCATTGCTCCAATTCCGTATCCACAGGCATCAGTATGCATAAATATTGCAGCCTTCGGATCATATACGGCAACCAATGGAGATTTCGACAACATATTCTTTAGCGTGCGGAATGCATTCTCGCAGTCAACTGACCATTCGAACGGTATATCTTTACCCGTAAGGTCTGACATTGGCTTCGCTATGTTGGCAAATCCAGGTACATGCTTTCGATAATAACCCGCCAATCCAAGGAAACTTCTGATTGCGGTTACATTGTCAGGAACTGGGAAGTTCTTTATGGCGACAACCTTATCTGGATCTGGCCGAATTCCATCAGGCGAGATCAGGTGTCCCAAATACTTCACTTCTTGGAATCCAAAGAAGCATTTCACTGGATGCAACTTCAGGTTTGCTGTCCTCAGCAGGTCCAAGATAGTTCTCAATCTTTTCAAAAATTCTTCGAACGTTCTTCCAAACACTACGATGTCGTCAAGGTAGACAAGGCACGTTTCCCATTTGTGCCCGGCGAGTAGGATGTCCAATGCACGTTGCATAGTGGCAGGAGCGTTTCGGAGTCCGAAAGGCATTCTTACGAACTCGAACAATCCTCGATGAGATGTAAATGCGGTCTTCTCGATGTCGCTTTCTTCCATCTCGAACTGCAGTATCCACTCTTCATATCCAGCGTTGCGAAGTAGCATGCTCCTCTCATGGAGTCTAATGCGTCATCAATCCTCGGTAATGGATAAGTGTCTGCCTTTGTATCGCGTTCAACTTCCGATAATCTACACAGAAACGGTAGGAGCCATCCTTCTTCTTTACAAGGACGATGGGCGATGCATACGGCGATTTCGATGGCCTTACAACCCCAGATTTCTTCATCTCCTCTAGCGTCTCATCAATTACGATGCGTTCCCCAGGCCCGCATCTTCGTAACGTGTCTCGAACAGGTAGATTATCTCCAGTTTCGATCTTGTGTTTGGTCAGATTCGTAGCTCCCAGATCCTTAGATGAAAAGGCGAAGATCGGTTGGAACTCCTTCAGTAGGATCGTCAACTCTTCTCTTTGATCATCTGTCAGTTCAGGACCAAGTTGAATTTCTTTTTCAAAATCAACGGGTGCTTCTCCGATGTCTCTAAAGTTTTCCTCTTCGGAAACTTTGCAGGCTTGCTCTTCTTCTAGTTCTTCTAGAAGTTCGAAGTGTCCAATAGTCTCGCGGTCTCCAATCCCCACGGACTCCAGTGTGGTATTCAGGAGTTGGACTTCCAGTTGTGATGTCCCATTCCCTTGTAGCACACTGCTGGCCACAACGATGCCTTTTCTATTAAAGAGACTATCGTTCGTTTCAATCATGAGTACTTCGTTTTCCTCAATGATTCGCCCTGCAGCTACTTTGAGGTTCAAAGCCTGGCCCGGATTTAACGTAATCCTTCCTTGGGCTTTTACGCAGCTTTCCTCTCTAGCTTTTATGGCATAGGAGTTATCCAGATGGCTATTCTGAGCACATCCCTCCTCTTTTAACTCTTTGAAGAAATTCCAGGGAAGGCTACTACGCGCACTTCCTTTCTTCAACAATTCTCGTGTTCCTTCGTAGAACATCTCATTAGCAAAGTAGATCTTGGAGGTCTTCATGGAAATGATGAGATCAAATGCAGCTCCCAGGTCTCTCCCCAGCAGTGCTTCTCGTTTTCCATCTATGATGAGCATCCTTGCCGTTACTTGCTTTCCGTTCAACTCGAACGTTGGCCACAACTGACCAAGTACCTTAATCGGTACCCCTCCTACTGCGCCTAATGCAGGTGCGTTCCGGATTGGTCCATATCGAAGTCCGTACTCTTTGGCCATTGTGCCTGACAAGATAGTGAACCCAGTTCCGCTATCCGCCAAAAATCGAACTGGTGTGCCGTCAACCTGAATGGTAATCTTGGCAACATTCTCATCGGGCGTAGTATCTCCTACCTCGATGAGTTCGCATGAGGTGAGTAGGCTGTCTACAGTGATTTCGACACTCTTTCGACAACAAGCCCTACTCCTCAATAAATCTCCAACTTCAACGGATTCAATAACCTCGCTGTTCGCAGGGATCCTGCTGGTATCATCTCCTCTACCGATAGCTGCGTTTACAATAGCCTTCTTGGATTTCTTAGCATCAGTTTCGGCCTTGCCCGAGGCAATAACATTGGATGTTACATCTTGAGGGATTTCCTGAGCATCATTGCTTATCCCCGGTATACACGCCGCAGAATTCTGTTGGGTTCTTCCCTCAATTCCGACTGGCACCGCAGAATTCTGTTGGGTCTCTCCCTCAATTCTGTCTTGATTAACTCCAGTTTCCATGGCTTCCACAATTCTCTTTGCTTCCTCCAAGCTATTCGCGTAAACTACCATAGCTTTCGTAGGTGACCAGATGATGGGTTCCGGAAATATCTCCTCGATGATTTCTCCCCTTCGACCAGTATCCTTTCGCAGCTTCTTATATTTTCGTGAATTCCGTTGTCGTTTTCCATTCGTAATGCCGACTAACAACTCCGACGATTGCTCAGGGAGTCCTTGAGTGTCCAAATCACATGGTCTCTTCGGTGCTCCAGCCTTTGGTCTAGTTGTGGTGACATTCGAAATGCCGACTAACAACTCCGACGATTGCTCAGGGAGTCCTTGAGTGTCCCAAATCGCATGGTCTCTTCGGTGCTCCAGCATTCCGTCTAGTTTTAGTGACATTGGTAGCTTCGCTCACGCCCCTATTCCCCCCCAACAAAGCTTTGTCCACAATGTTTTGGAATTGGCGATCGCTGTTTCGTTTCGATTTTGTCGTTTCCCAGAGGGTTTTCCGTTCTTAAAGGGCGGTAGGCCCCTCTTTACTGCCACCCTTTCTAGTTTAAATCAGCCGGGTTTTCCTCTCGCAGGAACTTCTTCTGCCCGTTCTCGCTGACGACAAAATACTGCTGGCCATTTCTTCCAGTGGCCATTCCATGTTGAACAAGTCCAACGGTTCCATCCGCAACTACTTTCTTTGGGCAGTTTCTTGAAAAGTGACCCTTCTCGTGACAGTGATAACACTCTACTGTGCTGAGATCTTTCAGGGTTTTACTTCCATCTTGCGTTTGCTGACCATTGTAGTTCTTCTTCTGCGGATATCTTTGGTTCCATTTCCGACCTTGTTGCTGATTCGAGTTCTGGTTGGTCTTCTGTTGCGCTTGGTTATTTGAATTTGATGGAGTCGAGTTGTTCGTTGGGTCCGCTTGATCTTGAGTAACAACCGCGTAAGAACGTCCTCCGTCCATTACTGCTTGCGTCTGTTTGGCATTTTGGCGTTGGTTATTCTTCTGTGGACCCTTGGAGACCTGGGTCGTCGTTTGTTGACCCATCGTTCCTTCCGGTATCCATAACCCATCAGCCATCAAAACTTCCTCGGTATCCTTGATATATGTCGTGTACAGCTTCAGATTGCTATTCGGCGCATTCTGTGTAGCATTACGTATAATCGGATGAAGTTTCTGCCGAAATTCCACAATCCGGTATTTGTCGGTTACCCCCGGTAACACTTTTCTACTCAAGTCAAGGTAGCGACCCAAAAACTGATTGGTGTCCTCTCCTTTCCTTTGGAGCATGGTATCCAACCTCAGCTTCAGTTGCACTAACTCGTCTCGACGTCCAAATCTTTCAATTAACTCGCTCCGTATGAAGTCCCACGTGGTCTTTCCTCGATTTTCTTTGTAGAAATTGGATAACCAACGTACTACGTCCCCTTCTACCGCCTTACGTAGGTAGTAGGTCTTGTGGACGTTGCTCCAGTCCTCCAGATCTGCGATACTCTCGTAGTCCTCCAGAAAGGTGTATACAGACGTCAATCCTTTGAAGGTCTCCAGATTCCGGAGTGGATGAAGACTCTTGTACTTCCCATCCAGCTCCTCACAGGTCCGATGACGATTGCAAATTGGATTTCCTTCCAGCTCTTCTACGCTGGGATCCTCACTTGTTAGGCTTTCATCCTCTAGCTGGTCCGGGTTCTCTCTCCGTAGAATAGGAGTCTCAGGTAGGCGACCTCTCTGGGTCCCTCCACTCTTCTTCAGCATGAGCGGCGTCTGGAATACATTAACCTGCCTTAGGTTTTCAGCGTGGGCCGACGAGGGCTCCCCTTCAGTGTCCAATCCAGGAATCACTGTATGACGCTGAGATTCAGCGTGGGCCGACGAGGGCTCCACTCCGGTATCCACTTCTCGGACTACCGTATGACGCTGAACTGTACTTACACCACGCCCGCTCCGGAGTAACATCGATCCTGATGGTTGCTGGGCTTCGAACCAGGCCATCAGTCTCTCCCGCCTTTCAGCACTTAGATTTTGAAGGATACCTTCAAGTGGATCTTCTCCATCCATTTGGTTTGTATCGTCCTTCTCCCGTGTCTTCGACTTCGATTTCGGTCTGCCTTTCTTTCCTTTACCACCTGGTGTAACTCCGACATCATTGGTATTCTCTACTGGATCTGTAGTGAGGTACCCCGCACCTCCACCATTTTGTAACATCCCCGTTTCCGTCGGGTTAGTAGAGTGATCTCTGCTAGCCATCTAGAAGTGTCGAGTGGATGTTGATGATTAAGTCTTTCGGTCTATTGGCTCCTGTGTTGCTACTTAACCACCAGGGACACAAGGGTCGGTACCTCAGGAGACCTGTGGTAGAGAATATTGTAGAGATGTCGTCTTACACTCGGCTGCTGGAGACTTCGTTGTCCGGTGGAAACATCGGCTACGTGGCGGCTATAATTCTAAGTCCCACTCCCATAAAATGACTGAGTCCACACATTGAATTCGTATGATGAAAATTGCTCTTTTATTCAATAAACAGAGAGTCCTGTAGATTGAGAGATATCGCATCGGTCTTAAGCATAAAGACGGTCTGTCCGATCTGCCTGATCTATCCGATCTGTCCTCTCAATCTACAACCTCTTGTATTTATACTCAAAATACAATACAAACATCTGATTATGATAACAAAGGCTCCAGGTGTGTCCAAGTCTCTTGGACACACTCGGACCTAGAAGTGAACTATCACTTAACAAGAAAACGAAAACATCTATAAGATGTATAAATTATAACAATACAGAAGGATCTTCGTTGATCCTTCTTCAAACGATAACAATACAATTTAATTACGAAAAGGACTTCTGTATCCTTTTCGTCACACTTGACCGGTGTTTCACTGGCCAAAAGTTCTATATCGTCAATTCTTCTAGGAATTATCCTATAAGAATTGACGATACAATTCATTTGCCGTCTTCTCCTCATCCTGTAGGGTAGGGAATTATCGTCTGGATAACTTCCCGCCCACCCCCAAGCATGAGGTGAAACCCATCGATCAAAATACTTAAAACTACAGGGTGTTTCAATACAACAACGAATTCTGACGATGAATTCGTTACAAAGTTCAACTTCAATTTCAACTTCAATTTCAATTTCAATTTCAACTTCAATTTCAACTTCAATTTCAACTTCAATTTCAACTTCAATTTCAACTTCAATTCAACTTCAATTCAATTCAATTCAACTTCAATTCTACTTCAATTTCAACTCAATTTCAACTTCAATTCAACTTCAATCATTCAATTCAACTTCACCATTCACTAATTCAACTTCAATTCAACTCAATTTCAACTTCAATTCAACTTCAATTCAACTTCAATTTCAACTTCAATTTCAACTTCATTTCAACTCATTCAACTTCAATTTCAACTTCAATTCCAACTTCAACTTCAACTTCAACTTCATTCAATTCAATTCACTTCAATTTCAACTCAATTTCAACTTCAATTTCAACTTCAATTCAACTTCAAATTCAACTTCAATTTCAACTTCAATTCAACTTCAATTTCAACTTCAATTTCAACTTCAATTTCAACTTCAATTTCAACTTCAATTTCAACTTCAATTTAACATCAATTTCAACTCAATTTCAACTTCAATTTCATTCAATTCAACTTAATTTAACTTCAATTTCAACTTCAATTTCAACTTCAATTTCAACTCAATTTCAACTTCAATTTCAACTTCAATTTCAACATCAACTTCATTTCAACTTCAATTTCAACTTCAATTTCAACTTCAATTTCAACCAATTCAACTTCAATTTCAACTTCAATTTCAACTTCAATTTCAACTTCAATTTCAACTTCAATTTCAACTTCAATTTCAACTTCAATTTCAACTTCAATTTCAACTTCAATTTCAACTTCAATTTCAACTTCAATTTCAACTTCAATTTCAACTTCATTTCAACTTCAATTTCAACTTCAATTTCAACTTCAATTCAACTTCAATTCAATTCAATTTCACTTCAATTTCAACTTCAATTTCACTCAATTTCAACTTCAATTTCAACTTCAATTTCAACTTCAATTTCAACTTCAATTTCAACTTCAACTTCAATTTCAACTTCAATTTCAATTTCAACTTTCAATTTCAATTTCAACTTCAATTTCAACTTCAATTCAACTTCAATTTCAACTTCAATTTCAACTCCAATTTCAACTTCAATTTCAACTTCAATTTCATCTTCAATTTCAACTTCAATTTCAACTTAAATTTCAACTTCAGTTTCAACTTCAATTTCAACTTCAATTTCAAGTTCAACTTCAATTTCAACTTCAATTTCAACTTCAATTTCAACTTCAATTTTAACTTCAATTTCAACTTCAATTTTAACATCAATTTCAACTTCAATTTCAACTTCAATTTCAACTTCAATTTCAACTTCAATTTCAACTTCAATTTCAACTTCAATTTCAACTTAATTTTAACTTCAATTTCAACTTCAATTTCAAGTTCAACTTCAATTTCAACTTCAATTTCAATTTCAATTTCAACTTCAATTTCAATTTCAATTTCAACTTCAATTTCAACTTCAAATTCAACTCCAATTTCAACTTCAATTTCAACTTCAATTT
>JAUPFP010000405.1:0-21741 GCA_036925085.1 Brachycybe producta
CTTGGTTGCAGGGATCGCCCGTGAGTCCTTCGGAGACTTTCGGCGAAAGGGCCTGAGAGACTAACGTCTTCTGTTTGTGTAAGTCTGACTGCATCTCCCCCGAGAGGGACCAAGAGTCAGCGATAAGCACCGCACTCGTTGCGGTGTCAGGTACCTCCGTCGAACTATAAGTATCCGGGGCAGGGAGTACGATTCTCGCACCAGGCCAAAGAAAATCTGTTTGACAGTTTTCCAAAACTTGGTTGAAGTCATCGCCCGTGAGTCCTTCGGAGACTTTCGGCGAAAGGGCCTGAGAGACTAACCGTCTTCTGTTTGTGTAAGTCTGACTGCATCTCCCCCGAGAGGGACCAAGAGTCAGCGATAAGCACCGCACTCGTTGCGGTGTCAGGTACCTCCGTCGAACTATAAGTCTCCGGGGCAGGGAATACGACTCTCGCACCATGTTCTAACTAACGCTGCGTGCGTGCTTGGTGAGTCTGATTCTTTCTCGTGAGGGGGAAAAAAAGATTAAGCCGTGCAAGGGAATCTGGTTAACAATTTTCCAGGACTTGGTTGCAGGGATCGCCCGTGAGTCCTTCGGAGACTTTCGGCGAAAGGGCCTGAGAGACTAACGTCTTCTGTTTGTAAGTCTGACTGCATCTCCCCCGAGAGGGACCAAGAGTCAGCGAGAAGCACCGCACTCGTTGCGGTGTCAGGTACCTCCGTCGAACTATAAGTCTCCGGGGCAGGGAGTACGATTCTCGCACCAGGCCAAAGAAAATCTGTTTGACAGTTTTCCAGAACTTGGTTGAAGTCATCGCCCGTGAGTCCTTCGGAGACTTTCGGCGAAAGGGCCTGAGAGACTAACGTCTTCTGTTTGTGTAAGTCTGACTGCATCTCCCCCGAGAGGGACCAAGAGTCAGCGATAAGCACCGCACTCGTTGCGGTGTCAGGTACCTCCGTCGAACTATAAGTCTCCGGGGCAGGGAGTACGACTCTCGCACCATGTTCTAACTAACGCTGTGTGCGTGATTGGTGAGTTTGTTCTTTCTCGTGAGGGAAGAATAAAGATTAAGCCGTGCAAGGGAATCTGGTTAACAATTTTCCAGAACTTGGTTGCAGGGATCGCCCGTGAGTCCTTCGGAGACTTTCGGCGAAAGGGCCTGAGAGACTAACGTCTTCTGTTTGTGTAAGTCTGACTGCATCTCCCCTGAGAGGGACCAAGAGTCAGCGATAAGCACCGCACTCGTTGCGGTGTCAGGTACCTCCGTCGAACTATAAGTATCCGGGGCAGGGAGTACGATTCTCGCACCAGGCCAAAGAAAATCTGTTTGACAGTTTTCCAGAACTTGGTTGAAGTCATCGCCCGTGAGTCCTTCGGAGACTTTCGGCGAAAGGGCCTGAGAGACTAACGTCTTCTGTTTGTGTAAGTCTGACTGCATCTCCCCCGAGAGGGACCAAGAGTCAGCGATAAGCACCGCACTCGTTGCGGTGTCAGGTACCTCCGTCGAACTATAAGTCTCCGGGGCAGGGAGTACGACTCTCGCACCAAGTTCAAACTAAAGCTGCGTGCTTGCATCGTGAGACATGCAAAAAGCACATGAGAGAGGCAGCTACACTGGTTGATCCTGCCAGTAGTCATATGCTCGTCTCAAAGATTAAGCCATGCAAGTGTAAGTACGGTCCATGAAAGTCTGGGCCTACCGCGAACTGCTCACTAACTCAGTCTCAATATAGTCGCTGGTCACGACTATAAACAGTTAAACGGATAACTGTGGTAATTCTGGAGCTAATACGATGATGAGGCAGAACCCGTGAACTATGAGTGAGATCACCCTCGATCACCGGTGCCGTTTTCAGAAACCCCGCTTTTTGGAACGCACCAAGAACGTAAGTGAATCTCGCGAAACGGCCGATCACCGATCAACCGAGTCGTCCTCGCGACACTCGCGGTGACATTTCGAGAGACGGGTCTGCCTTATCAACCTTAGACGGTGTAGCCATTGTTTCTCGTAGTGCTCACGAGTACCGGGGAATCAGTGTTCGATACCGGAGAGGGAGCACGAGAAACGGCTACCACATCTAAGGAAGGCAGCAGGCACGCAAATTACTCAATGCTGGCTCAGTGAAGTAGTGACGATAAATAACGATGCGGAACTCGATCGAGGCTCCGTTTATCGGAATGAGTTGATGTCAAATCTCTTTCCGAGAAGCTACTGGAGGGCAAGCCTAGTGCCAGCAGCCGCGGTAACTCTAGCTCCAGTAGCATATATTAAAGTTGTTGCGGTTAAAAAGCTCGTAGTCGATTCTGGGTCGGTCCGCCGCAATCTGCAGCTATCGTTCGTTCCTTCTCGATTCTCCTTTCTGGACCCCGAAAAAGAATGAGTTTGGTTATTCCGTGCGTGCGTGACTCCGTGTCATTGCGTGTGGGTTTTCCCTACTTCATTTCTTCTAGGGAGAAGAATGTGTTTATCTGTTGGTTATCGTTCGTTAGAGGCTGTTGCGAAACGAGGACCGCACCTAGGACGGATGACGGATAGGAGCCCGTCCTCTCTGTGACGGTTCTAACAATATGCCCTGCTTCCATTGCCCCCGCCATCGTGTGTGCGTGCGCTCACTCGTTTTGATGTACGTGTTACTGCCTTGTTTGTGTTCGCACTCACACAGTTCATTACATCTTCTCTGTTCGTGATGCCACCACACTTACCGATGGAAAGGGTGGTAAAAATGGACTCAAAGCTTGTGGCCGTTAAACTGTAAAAAAACGGAGTGCGTCGGGGTTTTCTTTCCCGTAAGTGTTCATCCGTCGGAGTTACTTTGACAAAATCTCAATGCTCAAAGTAGGCTCTCGCAAATTACGTTGAACTATGCCTGAAAGATACAAGCATGGAATAACGAAGACGACCTCCCGAATAAGATTGAACGGTAGCATATAATTTTATTTCGGTCTAAAGAGGTCACGATCTTCTCGTTGGTCTTGATCCGATAAAAAGCCACCTAGTCCGATGCGCGGTCTCTAAACGAATCTAAAAGACGTCGATTTGTTACGGAACACATATTCGCACTCTCGCATCTGCGATTGTCGTGTTGCTGTGGAACTAGTGAACTTCGTCTTATTTACGGATGAACCGTCGCCGGGCGCCAAACCTCTTTGATGCGGGGAGAGCTCGCCACTTACCGTCGCACACACAATCCTAGCGATTGTTGTTGTGACGTGCGTGGCATTCTACGGGCTCTCCGTCGATGCATCGCAAAGGGGAGGTAATGTTCAAAAGGGACAGACGGGGGCAAACGTATTACGGGGCGAGAGGTGAAATTCGAAGACCCTCGTAAGACGACCAAGAGCGAAAGCATTTGCCAAGAATGTTTTCTTTGATCAAGAGCGAAAGTTAGAGGATCGAAGGCGATCAGATACCGCCCTAGTTCTAACCATAAACGATGCCAACCAGCAATCCGCCGTGGTTCCTCCAATGACCCGGTGGGCAACTATTCCTCGGGAAACCAAAGTTTTTGGGTTCCGGGGGTAGTATGGTCGCAAAACTGAAACTTAAAGGAATTGACGGAAGGGCACCACCAGGAGTGGAGCCTGCGGCTTAATTTGACTCAACACGGGAAAACTTACCCGGCCCGGACACTGCAAGGATTGACAGATTGAAAGCTCTTTCATGATTCAGTGGTTGGTGGTGCATGGCCGTTCTTAGTTGGTGGGGTGACTTGTCTGCTTGATTGCGATAACGAACGAGACTCCAGCCTGCTAATTAGACCGACGACCCTCGTCACTTCGGGAGCAACCCTACTTCGCACCTTGGCATTGAGGCCCATGTCTCCTTGCTAGCGGGGTTTGTGTTTGTCTCTCGTCGATCGACGAACAGGGCGCTCGGCAAAAAATACCAACTTCTTAGAGGGACGGGAGGCGTCTAGCCTTACGAGAACGAGCAATAACAGGTCTGTGATGCCCTTAGATGTCCGGGGCCGCACGCGTGCTACAATGTGGGACGCATCGCGTCCATTCTCGAGAGCCCAGCTCGAGAGAGTTACCCTTCTTCGAGGGGGTAACCGCTGAAATTCCAAAGTACGTGATTGGGACTGTGGCTTGCCAACTTTCCCACACGAACCTGGAATTCCTAGTAGCCGTGAGTCACTATCTCGTGGAGATTACGTCCCTGCCCTTTGTACACACCGCCCGTCGCTACTACCGATCGAATGGTTTAGCAAGGTCTTCGGACTGCAGAACGGTCGTGAAATTCGCTTTCATCGACTCCTGTGGAAAGTTGCCCGAACTTAACCATTTAGAGGAAGTAAAAGTCGTAACAAGGTTTCCGTAGGTGAACCTGCGGAAGGATCATTATTTATAAGGACTTAGTCTTAAATATTGAAGGATCGTTTAAGATTATCTAAGTTGCTTATCAGGTCTGACGGTGCCCTGAAAAATTGGCCGAGTCGGTTCCATGAATAGGTGGATGAAGCGTAACCATCCACTGACTTCAAAAACCATCACCACAAGGTTTTTTGTTCGCTACTACTACTACAAAAGTGTGGTAGATCAACGAACTTTTTTTCCTTGAACGCTGGTGGACGCAAGTGCGGCGCGAGTGGTGATAGACGTTGACCGTCGCACCCGTCAACCACCGTTCTAAAAACTCCGCAATATCATTGCGAGAAACTGTTCACGAGGGACAAACGGGGCAAATCTAATACTCGGCGAGAGGTGAAACTCTGAGACCCTTGTGATGACATGCCATGAATGTCTTTTTGTTGAACAAAAGTGAATGTCGCCCAGCATTCACGTGAAGATCAGATCCGCCCTAAATCAAAACCATAAACGATACCAGCAAGACCTGCAATCTGCCGTGGTTCCTCCAATGACCACCGGTGGGAAAAACTATTCTTACGGGAGTAGTCTGGTCGCCAACAAAAGTACTGTCGCAAAACTGAAACTAAGGAATTGACGGAAAGGCACCACCACCAAGAGTGGAAAAGGTAGCCTTCTCACAGGGATAACGAACGAGACTCCAGCCTGCTATTCAGGCCGACGACCGTCATCGTCACTTCGGAGAAGAAGCAGCCCTGCTACGCACCTTGGCATTGAGGCCCATGTCTCCTTGCTCGCGTTTGGGTTGCTGTCTCTCGTTGATGATCGATGAACTCAGGGTCGCTCGGCAATAACAAATCCGCTAATAAAACTTGACATCTAAGGAAGGCGGAAAAAGGTCGTGTGCCAGAAAGATCCACACCAGTACGGCAGGGTGTGGAACTTTGGCATACTTTGAAGCACATATGTGTCCGTGAATAAGGTTACCAACGGTAACCTAACAAATCCAGGGATAACTTAACATATGGGTCTTGTTCCCTACTTCGCCTTAAAAAGTGAGGTAGATGGAACTTGTTCCCTGAACAATAGTAGACGGACTTGATACCACCGTCTACATCGTTCTAAAACCGCTCGCAAAAAAGACAAACGGGGCAAATCTAATACTCGGCGAGAGGTGAAACTCTGAGACCCTTGTAATGACATGCCATGAATGTCTTTTCTTCGAAACAAAAGTGAATGTCGCCCAGCATTCACGTAAAGATCAGATCCGCCCTAGATCGAAACCATAAACGATACTCCAGCCTGCTGATGAGACCGACGACCCTCATCATCACTTCGGAGAAGAAGCAGCCCTGCTACGCACCTTGGCATTGAGGCCCTTGTCTCCTTGCTCGCGTTTGGGTTGTTGTCTCTCGTTGATGATCGATGAACTCAGGGTCGCTCGGCAATAACTAATCCGCTAATAAAACTGAACATCTAAGGAAGGCGGAAAAAGGTCGTGTGCCAGAAAGATCCACACCAGTACGGCAGGGTGTGGAACTTTGGCATACCTTGAAGCGCAGAGGTGTCAACAAATAAGGTTACCAACGGTAACCTAACACATAGAGGTGGGACTATGTGTATGGGTCTTGTCCTCTACTTCGCCTTAAAAAGTGCGGTAGTTGGAGCTTGTTCCCTGAACGGTGATAGACGGACTTGGAGCACCCGTCTACGCCGTTCTAAAACCGCAATACTGCGGGAGCTGTTCGTAAGGTAGACAAACGGGGCAAATCTAATACTCGGCGAGAGGTGAAACTCTAAGACCCTTGTAATGACATGCCATGAATGTCTTTTCTTCGAACAGCTGGGTCCCGTTTCCCTGAACGGTGATAGACGGACTTGAAGCACCCGTCTACGCCGTTCTAAAACCGCAATACTGCGGGAGCTGTTCGTAAGGCAGACAAACGGGGCAAATCTAATACTCGGCGAGAGGTGAAACTCTAAGACCCTTGTAATGACATGCCATGAATGTCTTTTCTTCGAACAGAATGGTAGACGGACTTTGGACATCCGTCTCCACGTCGTTGTAAAATACCACTCTGGACGGTGGATCACTCGGCTCGTGGGTCGATGAAGAACGCAGCCACTTGCGTGAATTAATGTGAATTGCAGAACACATTGATCATTGACCATTCGAACGCACATTGCGGACTCGAGGCGTAAAAGCCTCTTGTCCACGTCCGAACGAGAGGATGGGTAAAAAACGTCTAACCTAACGTAAAAAACCAGAAGCTCCTTTTGTGGGGTGTCCGTGCTGTTGTGTGTTGGTATGTGTTTAGTTGTGCGTGTAAGTAAGTTGGTTTCGAAAACATAGTACAAGCTTGACCCAAAAGCACAATCGACGACTGCACTGCCGCATACAAACAGTCATTTGCACCACTCATTGGAGACGAAAGTGATCTACGTTGGTTATCGGGCCTTTCCGTTTATCGTCCTGCGCCTTGGATAAACGGTGGCTTTAGAAAAGACGCTTCCTCTAACCATGGGTGAAACATGCCAGTTATTGGACCCTTGTCTGCATCCTTTTTCGAAAGTTTTGTAGTCTTGGCGGTTTCAATATAATTGTTACCTTGTTCGATGCTGGTCGTGCTTCGTGCGCGATTGTTTTTTACCTGATGGTGGGGAAAAAAAGAATATCTTTTCCCTCGTTTCGGACGTGAATACCCGCTGAACTTAAGCATATCATTAAGCGGAGGACAAGAAACCAACTCGGATACCCTTAGTAACTGCGAGTGAACAGGGCAATTCAGTCCAGCACCGAAGCCTCTTTTCCCCTCGTAAGCGGGACTGAGTGCAATGTGGTGTACGGAAGTGCGAGTCCTATCGAACTCTACGATCTCCGAGGTAGGAGTCTTCCCCGAGAGGAAGCTATTACCGAAGATGGTGCAAGTCCCATGTTGGACCTCTGCCGTAGTCGTGGTTTCGTTTACGGAATTCTCGCTTACGAGACCTTCCAAGAGTCGGGTTGTTTGAGAGTGCAACCTGAAGAAGGGTGGTAAATTCCATCCAAGACTGAATACCGATCACGAGACCGATAGCAAACTAGTACCGTGAGGGAAAGTTGCAAAGAACTTTGAAGAGAGAGTTCAAGAGAGCGTGAAATCGTCCAGAGGTAAACGGGTGGGACCCCGAAAGTCGAACGGGAGCGGCGGGTGAGATTCACTTTTGCGTCGATCATCATCACTTTTCATTTCTGCTAATACGTCCTGTTACAGAAAGAAAGTGTCTTGTTGCATCGTCGTAGGTTTTTCTACATCCCCCCTTCTTCCTAGTAGGACGCCGCGAGCCAGTTGCGGGTCGATCTCATGGAACAACTCGTGTGTTTGCGACGATGGTCTTTCTCTCTCAATCTTTTGCGAGAGAAGTCATCGCTGCCCCTTGACTCCAGATCTTCCCACTTGCAAACTGCTGCTCTCTCTCACCATGGATCGATAACAAAGAGTGCTCACGTTATGTCGTCCAGCATAAACTTTATGCGAGACCGACTCCTGTTGTAGACGTGAGCGACTTGTTTTCGGCGGCGAGTAGGTCGGTACCCCACCCGACCCGTCTTGAAACACGGACCAAGGAGTCCAACAAGTAAGCGAGTCATCGGTTTTCCAGTCTAAAACCGAAGGCGAAACGAAAGTGACACTCTCTGTTATTATAATAATAATAACCCTGATGGCGAGATCCTCTACGGGAGGCGCATCGCCGGCCCGTCCGCAATTCTAAGGACGGAGCTCGAGCTTACTTGTTGGCACCCGAAAGATGGTGAACTATGCTTGGGCGGGATGAAGCCAGAGGAAACTCTGGTGGAGGTCCGCAGGGGTTCTGACGTGCAAATCGATCGTCAGACCTGAGTATAGGGGCGAAAGACTAATCGAACCATCTAGTAGCTGGTTCCCTCCGAAGTTTCCCTCAGGATAGCTGGTACTCGGAGAAAAATGCAGTCTCATTCCGGTAAAGCGAATGATTAGAGGAATACGGTGTCGCAAGTGGCGTCGACCTATTCTCAAACTATGAACGGGTGAGAAACAAGAACCCATGCCTAAAATGAAGTCTTGTTTTCGGATGAAGTGGAGTATCTAGTGGGCCACTTTTTGGTAAGCAGAAATGGCGATGTGGGATGAACCAAAAGTACGGGTTACGGCGCCCGATGATGGTTTTCGACGCTCATTAGAGCCCATGAAAAGTGTCGGTAGCTAAAGACAGCAGGGCAGTGGCCATGGAAGTCGGAATCTGCTAAGGAGTGTGTAACAACTCACCTGCCGAAGCTACCGGCCTTGAAAATGGATGGCGCTCGAGCGTGGAGCCTACACCCGACCGTTGCGGCAGAACTTTTGAGAGGTGTCATATGCCGCAACGTGTAGGAGGGTCGCGGCGGTGTGCGCTGAAGGGTTTTTGACGTGAGTCAGCCTGGAGCCGCCGTCGGTGCAGATCTTGGTGGAAGTAGCAAATACTCAAGTGAGAACCTTGAGGACCGAAGTGGAGAAGGGTTCCATGTGAACAGTGCTTGATCATGGGTTAGTCGGTCCTGAGGAGTCGATTGCCGTTCTCTTAATTGATGCATCTTGGCTCCCCAATCTCTCCTACCGTGCGTGGGGGTTAGATGCCTACGAGTGTCTCTCCCTCCTCCACACGATATAACTTGGGATTGTAAGAAGCCTCTGCACAAAATTGACGGAATTGCTCCGAAAGGGAATCTGGTTAATATTCCAGAACTCGGTTGCGGAGATCGCCCGTGATTCCTCTGTTTCTCCCGTACTTCCTAGTAGGCTAGCCCTATGCTCGAAAGAAGACATTACGGGGTGTAAACGAAAAAGAGGACGAGGGCCGAGGCGGTAACGCAAACGAACTCGGAGACTGTCGGCGGGAGTGCCTGGAAGAGTTGTCTTTTCTTTGTAAGTCTGACTGAATCTCCCCTGAATCGGTTCAACCGGAGACGGGGTCCAAGAGTCAGCGAAAAGCACCGCACTTGTCGCGGTGTCAGGTCCATCTCCCGTCGTCCCGTGAAAATCCGAGGGAGCTAGTATGATTCTCGCACCGAACCGTACCCTATATCCGCAGCAGGTCTCCAAGGTGAACAGCCTCTGGTCGAAAGATTAATGTAGGTAAGGGAAGTCGGCAAGTCAGATCCGTAACTTCGGGAAAAGGATTGGCTCTGAGGGCCGTTGCGGCACGAGAAATGCTTACTCTTGAACTTATTTTGCTGCTGCCCACCCCCTTCTGTCTAGTGCGTCTTTAAAAAAGATTTGCCCTAGACTTGGATGTGTGGAAGCAAGTGGTTAAGAAAAAAAGAGTGCTTAGATGGTCTCTCGCAACTCACGCCTACTCAGAACTGGCACGGACCAGGAGAATCCGACTGTCTAATTAAAACAGAGCATTGCGATGACCGCCTGACACAAGTGTTAAGGCCTCGACGCAATGTGATTTCTGCCCAGTGCTTTGAATGTCAAGGTGAAGAAATTCAACGAAGCGCAGGTAAACGGCGGAAGTAACTATGACTTTCTTAAGGTAGCCAAATGCCTCGTCATTTAATTGGTGACGTGCACGAATGAATTAACGAGATTCTCACTGTCCCTACCTACTTTCTTGCGAAACCGCAGCCAAGGGAACGGACTTGGCGAAATCAGCGGGGAAAGAAGACCCTGTTGTGTTTGACTCTAATCTGATTTTGTAAAGGCACGTGTAAGATGTAGAATAAGTGGGAGACGGCAGCGTCAACTCCGATCCCGCTCTTTTGCTCGCATCGGAGGCTGCCGTCACCGGTGAAATACCACTACTTACATTGTCCCTTCACTCACTCGGTGATGGGAAGCAAGTCTTATGCCAAACAGATATCCACGTGTTGTTTACCTGTAACCTTTTTTTCCGAAAATTGGTTGGTTTTCAGACGTGCACAATCTAGGCGTAACTTGTCCGTGAATAAAGCGATGCAAATTTCGCAAAGATTCTCCTCCTGGGCAAAAAATGCTCGATGGCTGATGAATGAGTCCAAGCCGTGAAAGAGAATCGCAACTCCTACCGAGGACAGAATCTGGTGGGGAGTTTGACTGGGGCGGTACATCTACCAAAGAGTAACGTAGGTGTCCTAAGGCCAGCTCAGCGAGGACAGAAACCTCGGCGTAGAGCAAAAGGGCAAATGCTTGGCTTGATCAGCCATTCTCAGTACGAATGAAGACCGCGAAAGCGGGGCCTATCGATCCTTTTGAAAGTTACGATGGTGCCTTATTATAAAGTACACCAAAGTCTTTGAGAGTTTCAAGCAAGAGGTGTCAGAAAAATTACCACAGGGATAACTGGCTTGTGGCGGCCAAGCGTTCATAGCGACGTCGCTTTTTGATCCTTCGATGTCGGCTCTTCCTATCATTATCCCGCAGAAGAGATAAAGCGTTGGATTGTTCACCCACCAACAGGGAACGTGAGCTGGGTTTAGACCGTCGTGAGACAGGTTAGTTTTACCCTCCTGATGACAAAACTGACGATGATGATAATCGTACACGGTCGCCGCGACGGTAGTCCCGCTCAGTACGAGAGGAACGGCGTGGACCGGACCAATGGTGCTCGTGCTTGGTCGATCGGCCAGTGGCGCGAGGCTAAGTCCGTCGAGATAACGACTGAAAGCCTCTAAGTCGGAATCCGTGCCGGTCATTGCGGCGATAAGAGTTTCTATGTTGGCCTCGCGTCCTTGGAACCCAAAGAGTTGGAAAGGTAGGACTAATATAATTAGTCCAATATACCCCACGAACTCGAAGTAAGTTCCTAGGAGACCTGCTACTTTCTCGTAAATCCGTCTTCCACACCGTGAGTCATTTCTTGGTGGAAGGTTCGGTTACCTGGATGTGCGTCTCTCCGGCTCTTATTTAAGAGCAAGAGCGTCCGTTCTCAAGGAAGAGGCATTAAATCGTCTGTAGACGACTCGAGTACCGGTCGGGGTGTCGTACTTAGTAGAGCTCGCTTCTTCAAGCTGCGATCTATTGAGACTAATCCCTGTCTTTTCATTAAGAGACCGATACGGATTTGCTCCCTGCCCGAGTGCTAGGAGCAACATCCACCTTTGAAATCGTGTTTAAACTGTTCATACTTGGAAAATCTCTCGATCAAGTGGATCACTTGGAAGAGAAAGTTCCTGAAAGGCTTATTTTCAATAGGCCTCTTGGACTTTGAAGAAAAAGTTCCTGAAAGGCTTATTTTCAATAGGCCTACTCTCTTGGACTTTGAAGAAAAAGTTCCGAGAAGGCTTATTTTTCAATAGGCCTCTTGGACTTTGAAGATAAAGTTCCGAGAAGGCTTATTTTTCAATAGGCCTACTAATAGGTCGTCCTCGGTAAGACGTTAAAGTGCATCGGCGGTGGAGTGCGCAGATACACTCGGGTGAGAGAAAGAGAGTAAAATCTTTTTCTAAGTCCCAAAGTGCGGTTTTTTACCGTAGAAGGAGGGCCTTCGATATGCGGCATGAAACTCTAGTCTCCGGCAAAGACAGAGTGCGGTTTTTTACCGTAGAAGGAGGGCCTTCGATATGCGGCATAAAACTCTAGTCTCCGGCAAAGACAGAGTGCGGTAGTCTACCGTGGAAGGAAGGCCCACGATATGCGGCATGGGACTCTAGTCACCGGTAAAACCAGAGTGCGGTAGTCCACCGTGGAAGGAAGGCCCACGATATGCGGCATGGGACTCTAGTCACCGGTAAAACCAGAGTGCGGTAGTCCACCGTGGAAGGAAGGCCCACGATATGCGGCATGGGACTCTAGTCTCCGGTAAAACCAGAGTGCGGTAGTCCACCGTGGAAGGAAGGCCCACGATATGCGGCATGGGACTCTAGTCTCCGGTAAAACCAGAGTGCGGTAGTCCACCGTGGAAGGAAGGCCCACGATATGCGGCATGGGACTCTAGTCTCCGGTAAAACCAGAGTGCGGTAGTCCACCGTGGAAGGAAGGCCCACGATATGCGGCATGGGACTCTAGTCTCCGGTAAAACCAGAGTGCGGTAGTCCACCGTGGAAGGAAGGCCCACGATATGCGGCATGGGACTCTAGTCACCGGTAAAACCAGAGTGCGGTAGTCCACCGTGGAAGGAAGGCCCACGATATGCGGCATGGGACTCTAGTCACCGGTAAAACCAGAGTGCGGTAGTCCACCGTGGAAGGAAGGCCCACGATATGCGGCATGGGACTCTAGTCTCCGGTAAAACCAGAGTGCGGTAGTCCACCGTGGAAGGAAGGCCCACGATATGCGGCATGGGACTCTAGTCTCCGGTAAAACCAGAGTGCGGTAGTCCACCGTGGAAGGAAGGCCCACGATATGCGGCATGGGACTCTAGTCACCGGTAAAACCAGAGTGCGGTAGTCCACCGTGGAAGGAAGGCCCACGATATGCGGCATGGGACTCTAGTCACCGGTAAAACCAGAGTGCGGTAGTCCACCGTGGAAGGAAGGCCCACGATATGCGGCATGGGACTCTAGTCACCGGTAAAACCAGAGTGCGGTAGTCCACCGTGGAAGGAAGGCCCACGATATGCGGCATGGGACTCTAGTCACCGGTAAAACCAGAGTGCGGTAGTCCACCGTGGAAGGAAGGCCCACGATATGCGGCATGGGACTCTAGTCACCGGTAAAACCAGAGTGCGGTAGTCCACCGTGGAAGGAAGGCCCACGATATGCGGCATGGGACTCTAGTCACCGGTAAAACCAGAGTGCGGTAGTCCACCGTGGAAGGAAGGCCCACGATATGCGGCATGGGACTCTAGTCACCGGTAAAACCAGAGTGCGGTAGTCCACCGTGGAAGGAAGGCCCACGATATGCGGCATGGGACTCTAGTCACCGGTAAAACCAGAGTGCGGTAGTCCACCGTGGAAGGAAGGCCCACGATATGCGGCATGGGACTCTAGTCACCGGTAAAACCAGAGTGCGGTAGTCCACCGTGGAAGGAAGGCCCACGATATGCGGCATGGGACTCTAGTCACCGGTAAAACCAGAGTGCGGTAGTCCACCGTGGAAGGAAGGCCCACGATATGCGGCATGGGACTCTAGTCACCGGTAAAACCAGAGTGCGGTAGTCCACCGTGGAAGGAAGGCCCACGATATGCGGCATGGGACTCTAGTCACCGGTAAAACCAGAGTGCGGTAGTCCACCGTGGAAGGAAGGCCCACGATATGCGGCATGGGACTCTAGTCACCGGTAAAACCAGAGTGCGGCAGTCCACCGTGGAAGGAAGGCCCACGATATGCGGCATGGGACTCTAGTCACCGGTAAAACCAGAGTGCGGCAGTCCACCGTGGAAGGAAGGCCCACGATATGCGGCATGGAACTCGAGTTTCCGCCAAAACAACCTGCGTGGAATTTTGGCGGGAAATGTTACCGTAAGGGGTGGCGTTTAGTTGTGCGGGTGCTACCCAGATGGCACTGACGGTACGATTTTGCGCTAAGCCTAACGGTTAACATGGGAGATAGGCCTTTAAGATAAGAAAAAGCAGTTCGATGAATGCCTATGAAGAGTGCTACTCTTGATCATAGACTTGTAAAATCTCTTGATCAAGTGGATCTCTTTGAAGAGAAAGTTCCTAAAAGGCTTATTTTTGAATAGGCCTACTTTCTTGGACTTTGAAGAAAAAGTTCCTGAAAGGCTTATTTTCAATAGGCCTACTCGTCCTCGGCAAGACGTTAAACTGCATCGGCGATGGATCAAAGACGCGTAAGTCGGTAACAATTGAACCGTTGGTCGGAGAGCTCCGAAAATGAAATTTAGGGGAGCCACCGTGGTCCTCTATATGTATATGTAATGAAATGGACTTAGAAAATTTTTGAGTCGAACACGACTTTCGACAATACGCGTAAGTCGGTAACAATTGAACCGTTGGTCGGAGAGCTCCGAAAATGAAATTTAGGGGAGCCACCGTGGTCCTCTATATGTATATGTAAACAGTTTGAAAAAAAGTTAAAGTCGAAAAACTGTTTCATGCATATGAAGCGTGGCGATCGACGCGTTATGCCGTTTTCGGTTAAATGCGTCGGCCTAGTCGTCGCCCAATGTGCGGTAGTGCTGAACATGATAAAGTGTTATGTTCTCCTCTAAAATGAGGTGTTTTCTATACTATAGGGGGTTGATGGTGCTCGATGAGACCTCACCCCAAAACAGTCCTCGGCAAGACGTTAAAGTGCATCGGCGGTGGAGTGCGCAGATACACCCGGGTGAGATAAAAAGACAATATTTTGTCTTCGAAGACGCAATTTGCGTAAGTCGGTAACAATTGAACGGGCATTGAACGAGCCCTGAAAATGAAATTTAGGGGAGCCACCGTGGTCCTCTATAATACATATGTAATGATATGGACTTAGAAAATTTTTGAGTCGAACACGACTTTCGACAATGTGCGTAATGCCATAACAATTGAACGGATGGTCGGAGAGCCCCGAAAATGAAATTTAGGGGAGCCACCGTAGTCCTCTATAATACATATGTAATGAAATGGACTTAGAAAATTTTTGAGTCGAACACGACTTTCGACAATATGCGTAAGTCGGTAACAATTGAACGGATGGTCGGAGAGCCCTGAAAATGAAATTTAGGGGAGCCACCGTGGTCCTCTATATGTATATGTAATGAAATGGACTTAGAAAATTTTTGAGTCGAACACGACTTTCGACAATACGCGTAAGTCGGTAACAATTGAACCGTTGGTCGGAGAGCTCCGAAAATGAAATTTAGGGGAGCCACCGTGGTCCTCTATATGTATATGTAATGAAATGGACTTAGAAAATTTTTGAGTCGAACACGACTTTCGACAATACGCGTAAGTCGGTAACAATTGAACCGTTGGTCGGAGAGCTCCGAAAATGAAATTTAGGGGAGCCACCGTGGTCCTCTATATATATATGTAAACAGTTTGAAAAAAAGTTAAAGTCGAAAAACTGTTTCATGCATATGAAGCGTGGCGATCGACGCGTTATGCCGTTTTCGGTTAATTGCGTCGGCCTAGTCGTCGCCCAATGTGCGGTAGTGCATAACATGATAAAGTGTTATGTTCTCCTCTAAAATGAGGTGTTTTCTATACTATAGGGGGTTGATGGTGCTCGATGAGACCTCACCCCAAAACAGTCCTCGGCAAGACGTTAAAGTGCATCGGCGGTGGAGTGCGCAGATACACCCGGGTGAGATAAAAAGGCAATATTTTGCCTAAGTCCATTTCGAAGACACAAATTGTGCGTAAGTGCATAACATTTGAACGGATGGTCGGAGAGCTCCGAAAATGAAATTTAGGGGAGCCACCGTGGTCCTCTATATATATATGTAATGAAATGGACTTAGAAAATTTTTGAGTCGAACACGACTTTCGACAATACGCGTAAGTCGGTAACAATTGAACCGTTGGTCGGAGAGCTCCGAAAATGAAATTTAGGGGAGCCACCGTGGTCCTCTATATGTATATGTAATGAAATGGACTTAGAAAATTTTTGAGTCGAACACGACTTTCGACAATACGCGTAAGTCGGTAACAATTGAACCGTTGGTCGGAGAGCTCCGAAAATGAAATTTAGGGGAGCCACCGTGGTCCTCTATATGTATATGTAATGAAATGGACTTAGAAAATTTTTGAGTCGAACACGACTTTCGACAATACGCGTAAGTCGGTAACAATTGAACCGTTGGTCGGAGAGCTCCGAAAATGAAATTTAGGGGAGCCACCGTGGTCCTCTATATGTATATGTAATGAAATGGACTTAGAAAATTTTTGAGTCGAACACGACTTTCGACAATACGCGTAAGTCGGTAACAATTGAACCGTTGGTCGGAGAGCTCCGAAAATGAAATTTAGGGGAGCCACCGTGGTCCTCTATATATATATGTAAACAGTTTGAAAAAAAGTTAAAGTCGAAAAACTGTTTCATGCATATGAAGCGTGGCGATCGACGCGTTATGCCGTTTTCGGTTAATTGCGTCGGCCTAGTCGTCGCCCAATGTGCGGTAGTGCATAACATGATAAAGTGTTATGTTCTCCTCTAAAATGAGGTGTTTTCTATACTATAGGGGGTTGATGGTGCTCGATGAGACCTCACCCCAAAACAGTCCTCGGCAAGACGTTAAAGTGCATCGGCGGTGGAGTGCGCAGATACACCCGGGTGAGATAAAAAGGCAATATTTTGCCTAAGTCCATTTCGAAGACACAAATTGTGCGTAAGTGCATAACATTTGAACGGATGGTCGGAGAGCTCCGAAAATGAAATTTAGGGGAGCCACCGTGGTCCTCTATATATATATGTAATGAAATGGACTTAGAAAATTTTTGAGTCGAACACGACTTTCGACAATACGCGTAAGTCGGTAACAATTGAACCGTTGGTCGGAGAGCTCCGAAAATGAAATTTAGGGGAGCCACCGTGGTCCTCTATATGTATATGTAATGAAATGGACTTAGAAAATTTTTGAGTCGAACACGACTTTCGACAATACGCGTAAGTCGGTAACAATTGAACCGTTGGTCGGAGAGCTCCGAAAATGAAATTTAGGGGAGCCACCGTGGTCCTCTATATGTATATGTAATGAAATGGACTTAGAAAATTTTTGAGTCGAACACGACTTTCGACAATACGCGTAAGTCGGTAACAATTGAACCGTTGGTCGGAGAGCTCCGAAAATGAAATTTAGGGGAGCCACCGTGGTCCTCTATATGTATATGTAATGAAATGGACTTAGAAAATTTTTGAGTCGAACACGACTTTCGACAATACGCGTAAGTCGGTAACAATTGAACCGTTGGTCGGAGAGCTCCGAAAATGAAATTTAGGGGAGCCACCGTGGTCCTCTATATGTATATGTAATGAAATGGACTTAGAAAATTTTTGAGTCGAACACGACTTTCGACAATACGCGTAAGTCGGTAACAATTGAACCGTTGGTCGGAGAGCTCCGAAAATGAAATTTAGGGGAGCCACCGTGGTCCTCTATATGTATATGTAATGAAATGGACTTAGAAAATTTTTGAGTCGAACACGACTTTCGACAATACGCGTAAGTCGGTAACAATTGAACCGTTGGTCGGAGAGCTCCGAAAATGAAATTTAGGGGAGCCACCGTGGTCCTCTATATATATGTAATGAAATGGACTTGGAAAATTTTTGAGTCGAACACGACTTTCGACAATGTGCGTAATGCCATAACAATTGAACGGATGGTCGGAGAGCCCTGAAAATGAAATTTAGGGTGGCCACCGTGGTCCTGTATAATACATATACTGAAATGGACTTAGAAAATTTTTGAGTCGAACACGACTTTCGACAATATGCGTAAGTCGGTAACAATTGAACCGTTGGTCGGAGAGCTCCGAAAATGAAATTTAGGGGAGCCACCGTGGTCCTCTATATGTATATGTAATGAAATGGACTTAGAAAATTTTTGAGTCGAACACGACTTTCGACAATACGCGTAAGTCGGTAACAATTGAACCGTTGGTCGGAGAGCTCCGAAAATGAAATTTAGGGGAGCCACCGTGGTCCTCTATATGTATATGTAAACAGTTTGAAAAAAAGTTAAAGTCGAAAAACTGTTTCATGCATATGAAGCGTGGCGATCGACGCGTTATGCCGTTTTCGGTTAAATGCGTCGGCCTAGTCGTCGCCCAATGTGCGGTAGTGCATAACATGATAAAGTGTTATGTTCTCCTCTAAAATGAGGTGTTTTCTATACTATAGGGGGTTGATGGTGCTCGATGAGACCTCACCCCAAAACAGTCCTCGGCAAGACGTTAAAGTGCATCGGCGGTGGAGTGCGCAGATACACCCGGGTGAGATAAAAAGGCAATATTTTGCCTAAGTCCATTTCGAAGACACAAATTGTGCGTAAGTGCATAACATTTGAACGGATGGTCGGAGAGCTCCGAAAATGAAATTTAGGGGAGCCACCGTGGTCCTCTATAATACATATGTAATGAAATGGACTTAGAAAATTTTTGAGTCGAACACGACTTTCGACAATGTGCGTAATGCCATAACAATTGAACGGATGGTCGGAGAGCCCTGAAAATGAAATTTAGGGTGGCCACCGTGGTCCTGTATAATACATATACTGAAATGGACTTAGAAAATTTTTGAGTCGAACACGACTTTCGACAATACGCGTAAGTCGGTAACAATTGAACCGTTGGTCGGAGAGCTCCGAAAATGAAATTTAGGGGAGCCACCGTGGTCCTCTATATATATATGTAAACAGTTTGAAAAAAAGTTAAAGTCGAAAAACTGTTTGATGCATATGAAGCGTGGCGATCGACGCGTTATGCCGTTTTCGGTTAATTGCGTCGGCCTAGTCGTCGCCCAATGTGCGGTAGTGCATAACATGATAAAGTGTTATGTTCTCCTCTAAAATGAGGTGTTTTCTATACTATAGGGGGTTGATGGTGCTCGATGAGACCTCACCCCAAAACAGTCCTCGGCAAGACGTTAAAGTGCATCGGCGGTGGAGTGCGCAGATACACCCGGGTGAGATAAAAAGACAATATTTTCTCTAAGTCCATATAATAAATGATGGACAAAAGAAGCCCGTAAAGAAGTAATATGCACGGGGGCGATCGAGTGCGAAGACACTCGGCATAAGAGAAAGATTGAAAGTTGAATAAAAGTTAAAGTCCAACTTTGAAGTGCTCACGGGAGCCAAATAGTTCGGAAAGAAGTAAAACTAGTCGGCAGTAGAGTACGAACACATGCCAAAAAAGTGGTGCATTTTGACCCCCAAGCTCGACTCGCACTGCCTTGTAGAGCTAAGTGTGGCGGCCCAAACGTGCCTATAATTGCGGTATGTCGTCTCGCGGAGAGCTCTTACTTGCTGCACCAAAACTGTCTGAAAACGGTATATTAGGGGGATGTAGATGTGCGTGCAGTCATGCCGCCTGAGACTACACCCGATAACGGGGACACTTTCTCAAGAAGAACCGTTGAAAACAAAAGTCCTGGGCATGACATTAAAAGGCACCCAGGAGAATGAGGAGCACGCCTGTTGGATGTTTTTGCGGACAGAATATCTCTGACCCTCTGCATTGCAAGTGTTCGCTTCGGCTCTGAAGTCTGACTGCCTCAACACACATCTAAGCAGAATACAGGGTAATATACTCGATAGAGTGTATTCAATTCAATTCTGTATATGGTGATGCTTTGGTATAGGACTTTGGTGTTTTTCTCTAATGCACGCACTCATGTGTCTGATTTCACATATGAAGTGGAGAAGCACGCCTGTTTGCGATGTTTTTGCGGACAGAAGATGTCTTTGGCAACTTTGCGACTCTGTTGTCATTTGATTCCTCTGACCCTCTGCATTGCACAGTGCCTGTTGCTTTGAAACTCCATAATGTGAGTCTATCCTTGGGTGTGTGTAAAAAAGCACGCCTGTTTGATGCTTTTGCGGACAGAAGGTCCCCCTTGACTCGCGCGTCGGAACGAAATTCGATGAGAATCGTACAACTTACCGGGACTCGGTCGATACTCTTATCTTCCACCCTCGTTGTCTCGAAAACCGTTCACTACGATTGCATATGCGAGTCATATTCACGGGGATTCTCCTCTGACCCACTGCATTGCAAGTTTTGCTTCGACTCTGAAGTCTGACTGCCTCAACACACATATAAGCAGAATACATGGTAATATACTAGATAGAGTGTATTCAATTCAATTCTGTATATGGTGATGCTTTGGTATAGGACTTTGGTGTTTTTCTCTAATGCACGCACTCATGTGTCTGATTTCACATGTGAAGTGGAGAAGCACGCCTGTTTGCGATGTTTATGCGGACAGAAGATATCTTTGGCAATTTTGCGACTTGTCATTTGATTCCTCTGACCCTCTGCATTGCACAGTGCCTGTTGCTTGGAAACTCCGTCATGTGAGTCTAGCCTTGAGTGTGTGTAAAAAAGCACGCCTGTTTGATGCTTTTGCGGACAGAAGGTCCCCCTTGACTCGCGCGTTGGAACGAAATTCGATGAGAATCGTACAACTTACCGGGACTCGGTCGATACTCTTATCTTCCACCCTCGTTGTCTCGAAAACCGTTCACTACGATTGCATATGCGAGTCATATTCACGGGGATTCTCCTCTGACCCACTGCATTGCAAGTTTTGCTTCGACTCTGAAGTCTGACTGCCTCAACACACATATAAGCAGAATACATGGTAATATACTCGATAGAGTGTATTCAAGTGTTTGTTCTGTATATGATGATGCTTTGGCATAGGACATTGGTGTTTTTCTCTAACACACTCATGTGTCTGATTTCACATATGAAGTGGAGAAGCACGCCTGTTTGCGATGTTTATGCGGACAGAAGATGTCTTTGGCAATTTTGCGACTTGTCATTTGATTCCTCTGACCCTCTGCATTGCATAAAGCCTGTTGCTTGGAAACTCCATAATGTGAGTCTATCCTTGGGTGTGTGTAGATGTTCTGTTTACGCTTTTGCTTTTGCGGACAGGATATCCCCCTTGACTCGTGCGTCGGAACGAAATTCGATGAGAATCGTACAACTTACCGGGACTCGGTCGATACTCTTATCTTCCCTTACCCTCGTTGTCTCGAAAACCCGTTCATATACGATAGCATATGCGAGTCATTTACAAGGGGATGTCTGACCCACTGCATTGCCGAAGCAGCAACGTCGCTTTGTCGGTCTCACGTGAGTAATCAATAGAAAAAAGTTTAGAGTCCAACTTTGAAGTGCTCACGGCAGAGATCTTGGCCGTAAGACAGTTAATCTGGTCGGCAGTTGGAGCCGGACACTTGCCAAAAAAGTGGTGCATTTTGACCCCCAATCTCTACTCGCTCTGCCTTGTAGAGTTAATTGTGGCGGACCAAATGTCACTATATTTGCGGTATGTTGTCTCGCGGAGAGCTCTTACTTGCTGCCCCAAAACTGTCTGAAAACGGTATATTAGGGGGATGTAGATGTGCGTGCAGTCATGCCGCCTGAGACTACACCCGATAACGGGGACACTTTCTCAAGAAGAACCGTTGAAAACAAAAGTCCTGGGCATGACATTAAAAGGCACCCTGGAGAATGAGGAGCACGCCTGTTGGATGTTTTTGCGGACAGAGAATATCTCTGACCCTCTGCATTGCAAGTGTTCGCTTCGGCTCTGAAGTCTGACTGCCTCAACACACATCTAAGCAGAATACATGGTAATATACTCGATAGAGTGTATTCAATTCAATTCTGTATATGGTGATGCTTTGGTATAGGACTTTGGTGTTTTTCTCTAATGCACGCACTCATGTGTCTGATTTCACATATGAAGTGGAGAAGCACGCCTGTTTGTGATGTTTTTGCGGACAGAAGATGTCTTTGGCGACTTTGCGACTAGTTGTCATTTGATTCCTCTGACCCTCTGCATTGCACAGTGCCTGTTGCTTGGAAACTCAGTCATGTGAGTCTATCCTTGAGTGTGTGTAAAAAAGC
>JAUPFP010000406.1:0-21594 GCA_036925085.1 Brachycybe producta
TTGAAAGTTGAAATTGATGTTAAAATTGAAGTTGAAATTGAAGTTGAAATTGAAGTTGAAATTGAAGTTGAAATTGAAGTTGAAATTGAAGTTGAAATTGAAATTCAAATTGAAGTTGAAAATGAAGTTGAAATTGAAGTTGAAATTGAAGTTGAAATTGAAGTTGAAATTGAATTTGAAATTGAAGTTGAAATTGAAGTTGAAATTGGAGTTGAAACTGAAGTTGAAATTGAAGTTGAAATTGAAGTTGAAATTGAAGTTGAAATTGAAGTTAAAATTGAAGTTGAAAATGAAGTTGAAATTGAAAGTTAAAATTGAAGTTGAAATTGAAGTTGAAATTAAAGTTGAAATTGAAGTTAAAATTGAAGTTTAAGTTTAAGTAAAGTTAAAGTTGAAATTGAAATTGAAGTTCAAATTGAAGTTGAAATTGAATTTGAAGTTAAGTTTGAATTTGAAATTGAAGTTGAAATTGAAGTTGAAATTGAAGTTGAAATTGAAAGTTAAAATTGAAGTTGAAATTGAAGTTAAAATTAAAGTTGAAATTGAAGTTGAAATTGAAGTTGAAATTGAAGTTAAAATTGAAGTTTAAGTTTAAGTAAAGTTAAAGTTGAAGTTGAATTTGAATTTGAAGTTGAACTTGAAAGTGAATTTGAAGTTGAAGTTGATGTTGAAGTTGAAGTTAAGTTGAAGTTGAAATTAAGTTTGAAATTGAAGTTGAAGTTGAAATTAAAGTTAAAATTGAAGTTAAATTTGAAGTTGAAATTGAAGTTGAAATTGAAGTTGAATTTGAAGTTGAAACTGAAGTTGAATTTGAAGGTGAACTTGAAAGTGAAGTTGAAGTTGAAATTGAAGTTGAAATTGAAGTTGAAATTGAAGTTGAAATTGATGTTAAAATTGAAGTTGAAATTGAAGTTGAAATTGAAGTTGAAATTGAAAGTTAAAATTGAAGTTGAAATTGAAGTTAAAATTAAAGTTGAAATTGAAGTTGAAATTGAAGTTGAAATTGAAGTTAAAATTGAAGTTTAAGTTTAAGTAAAGTTAAAGTTGAAGTTGAATTTGAATTTGAAGTTGAACTTGAAAGTGAATTTGAAGTTGAAGTTGATGTTGAAGTTGAAGTTAAGTTGAAGTTGAAATTAAGTTTGAAATTGAAGTTGAAGTTGAAATTAAAGTTAAAATTGAAGTTAAATTTGAAGTTGAAATTGAAGTTGAAATTGAAGTTGAAATTGAAATTGAAATTGAAGTTGAAATTAAAGTTGATGTTGAAATTGAAGTTGAAATTGAAGTTGAAACTGAAGTTGAAATTTAAGTTGAAATTGAAGTTGAAATTGAAGTTAAAATTGAAGTTGAAATTTAAGTTGAAATTTAAGTTGAAATTGAAGTTGAAATTGATGTTAAAATTGAAGTTGAAATTGAAGTTAAAATTGAAGTTGAAATTGAAGTTGAAATTGAAGTTGAAATTGAAGTTGAAATTGAAGTTGAAATTGAAATTAAAATTGAAGTTGAAAATGAAGTTGAAATTGAAGTTGAAATTGAAGTTGAAATTGAATTTGAAATTGAAGTTGAAATTGAAGTTGAAATTGAAATTGGAATTGAAGTTGAAATTAAAGTTGAAGTTGAAATTGAAGTTGAAATTGAAGTTGAAACTGAAGTTGAAATTTAAGTTGAAATTTAAGTTGAAATTGAAGTTAAAATTGAAGTTGAAATTTAAGTTGAAATTGAAGTTGAAATTGAAGTTGAAATTGAAGTTGAAATTGATGTTAAAATTGAAGTTGAAATTGAAGTTGAAATTGAAGTTGAAATTGAAGTTGAAATTGAAGTTGAAATTGAAGTTGAAATTGAAGTTGAAATTGAAATTAAAATTGAAGTTGAAAATGAAGTTGAAATTGAAGTTGAAATTGAAGTTGAAATTGAATTTGAAATTGAAGTTGAAATTGAAGTTGAAATTGGAGTTGAAACTGAAGTTGAAATTGAAGTTGAAATTGAAGTTGAAATTGAAGTTGAAATTGAAGTTAAAATTGAAGTTGAAAATGAAGTTGAAATTGAAAGTTAAAATTGAAGTTGAAATTGAAGTTGAAATTAAAGTTGAAATTGAAGTTAAAATTGAAGTTTAAGTTTAAGTAAAGTTAAAGTTGAAGTTGAAATTGAAGTTGAAATTGAAGTTGAAATTGAAGTTGAAATTGAAATTAAAATTGAAGTTGAAAATGAAGTTGAAATTGAAGTTGAAATTAAAGTTGAAATTGAATTTGAAATTGAAGTTGAAATTGAAGTTGAAATTGGAGTTGAAACTGAAGTTGAAATTGAAGTTGAAATTGAAGTTGAAATTGAAGTTGAAATTGAAGTTAAAATTGAAGTTGAAAATGAAGTTGAAATTGAAGTTGAATTTGAATTTGAAATTGAAGTTGAAATTGGAGGTGAAATTTAAGTTGAAATTGAAGTTGAAATTGAAGTTGAAATTGAAGTTGAAATTGAAGTTGAAATTGAAGTTGAAATTGAAGTTGAAATTGAAGTTGAAATTGAAGTTAAAATTGAAGTTGAAAATGAAGTTGAAATTGAAGTTGAAAATGAAGTTGAAATTGAAGTTGAAATTGAATTTGAAGTTGAAATTGAAGTTGAAATTGGAGTTGAAATTGAAGTTGAAATTGAAGTTGAAATTGAAGTTGAAATTGAAGTTGAAATTGAAGTTGAATTTGAAGTTAAAATTGAAGTTAAAATTAAGTTGAAATTGAAGTTGAAAGTGAAGTTGAAATTGAAGTTGAAATTGATGTTAAAATTGAAGTTGAAATTGAAGTTGAAATTGAAGTTGAAATTGAAGTTAAAATTGAAGTTGAAATTGAAGTAGAAATTGAAGTTGAAATTGAAGTTGAAATTGAAATTAAAACTGAAGTTGAAATTAAATTTGAAATTGAAGTTGAAATTGAAGTTAAAATTGAAGTTGAAATTGAAGTTGAAATTTAAGTTGAAATTTAAGTTGAAATTTAAGTTAAAATTGAAGTTGAAATTGAATTTGAAATTGAAGTTGAAATTGAAGTTGAAATTGAAGTTGAAATTGAAGTTGAAATTGGAGTTGAAATTGAAGTTGAAATTGAAGTTGAAATTGAAGTTGAAATTGAAGTTGAAATTGAAATTGAAATTGAAGTTGAAATTAAAGTTGATGTTGAAATTGAAGTTGAAATTGAAGTTGAAACTGAAGTTGAAATTTAAGTTGAAATTGAAGTTGAAATTGAAGTTAAAATTGAAGTTGAAATTTAAGTTGAAATTTAAGTTGAAATTGAAGTTGAAATTGATGTTAAAATTGAAGTTGAAATTGAAGTTAAAATTGAAGTTGAAATTGAAGTTGAAATTGAAGTTGAAATTGAAGTTGAAATTGAAGTTGAAATTGAAATTAAAATTGAAGTTGAAAATGAAGTTGAAATTGAAGTTGAAATTGAAGTTGAAATTGAATTTGAAATTGAAGTTGAAATTGAAGTTGAAATTGAAATTGGAATTGAAGTTGAAATTAAAGTTGAAGTTGAAATTGAAGTTGAAATTGAAGTTGAAACTGAAGTTGAAATTTAAGTTGAAATTTAAGTTGAAATTGAAGTTAAAATTGAAGTTGAAATTTAAGTTGAAATTGAAGTTGAAATTTAAGTTGAAATTGAAGTTGAAATTGATGTTAAAATTGAAGTTGAAATTGAAGTTGAAATTGAAGTTGAAATTGAAGTTGAAATTGAAGTTGAAATTGAAGTTGAAATTGAAATTCAAATTGAAGTTGAAAATGAAGTTGAAATTGAAGTTGAAATTGAAGTTGAAATTGAATTTGAAATTGAAGTTGAAATTGAAGTTGAAATTGGAGTTGAAACTGAAGTTGAAATTGAAGTTGAAATTGAAGTTGAAATTGAAGTTGAAATTGAAGTTAAAATTGAAGTTGAAAATGAAGTTGAAATTGAAAGTTAAAATTGAAGTTGAAATTGAAGTTGAAATTAAAGTTGAAATTGAAGTTAAAATTGAAGTTTAAGTTTAAGTAAAGTTAAAGTTGAAGTTGAAATTGAAGTTCAAATTGAAGTTGAAATTGAATTTGAAGTTAAGTTTGAATTTGAAATTGAAGTTGAAATTGAAGTTGAAATTGAAGTTGAAATTGAAAGTTAAAATTGAAGTTGAAATTGAAGTTAAAATTAAAGTTGAAATTGAAGTTGAAATTGAAGTTAAAATTGAAGTTTAAGTTTAAGTAAAGTTAAAGTTGAAGTTGAATTTGAATTTGAAGTTGAACTTGAAAGTGAATTTGAAGTTGAAGTTGATGTTGAAGTTGAAGTTAAGTTGAAGTTGAAATTAAGTTTGAAATTGAAGTTGAAGTTGAAATTAAAGTTAAAATTGAAGTTAAATTTGAAGTTGAAATTGAAGTTGAAATTGAAGTTGAATTTGAAGTTGAAACTGAAGTTGAATTTGAAGGTGAACTTGAAAGTGAAGTTGAAGTTGAAATTGAAGTTGAAATTGAAGTTGAAATTGAAGTTGAAATTGATGTTAAAATTGAAGTTGAAATTGAAGTTGAAATTGAAGTTGAAATTGAAAGTTAAAATTGAAGTTGAAATTGAAGTTAAAATTAAAGTTGAAATTGAAGTTGAAATTGAAGTTGAAATTGAAGTTAAAATTGAAGTTTAAGTTTAAGTAAAGTTAAAGTTGAAGTTGAATTTGAATTTGAAGTTGAACTTGAAAGTGAATTTGAAGTTGAAGTTGATGTTGAAGTTGAAGTTAAGTTGAAGTTGAAATTAAGTTTGAAATTGAAGTTGAAGTTGAAATTAAAGTTAAAATTGAAGTTAAATTTGAAGTTGAAATTGAAGTTGAAATTGAAGTTGAAATTGAAGTTAAAATTGAAGTTGAAAATGAAGTTGAAATTGAAGTTGAAATTGAATTTGAAATTGAAGTTGAAATTGAAGTTGAAATTGGAGTTGAAATTGAAGTTAAAATTGAAGTTGAAAATGAAGTTGAAATTGAAGTTGAAATTGAATTTGAAATTGAAGTTGAAATTGAAGTAGAAATTGAAGTTGAAATTGAAGTTGAAGTTGAAATTAAAACTGAAGTTGAAATTAAATTTGAAATTGAAGTTGAAATTGAAGTTGAAATTGAAGTTGAAATTGAAGTTGAAATTGGAGTTGAAATTGAAGTTGAAATTGAAGTTGAAATTTAAGTTGAAATTTAAGTTGAAATTGAAGTTAAAATTGAAGTTGAAATTGAATTTGAAATTGAAGTTGAAATTGAAGTTGAAATTGAAGTTGAAATTGAAGTTGAAATTGGAGTTGAAATTGAAGTTGAAATTGAAGTTGAAATTGAAGTTGAAATTGAAGTTGAAATTGAAATTGGAATTGAAGTTGAAATTAAAGTTGAAGTTGAAATTGAAGTTGAAATTGAAGTTGAAACTGAAGTTGAAATTTAAGTTGAAATTGAAGTTGAAATTGAAGTTAAAATTGAAGTTGAAATTTAAGTTGAAATTGAAGTTGAAATTGAAGTTGAAATTGAAGTTGAAATTAAAGTTGAAATTGATGTTAAAATTGAAGTTGAAATTGAAGTTGAAATTGAAGTTGAAATTGAAGTTGAAATTGAAGTTGAAATTGAAGTTGAAATTGAAGTTAAAATTGAAGTTGAAAATGAAGTTGAAATTGAAGTTGAAAATGAAGTTGAAATTGAAGTTGAAATTGAATTTGAAATTGAAGTTGAAATTGAAGTTGAAATTGGAGTTGAAACTGAAGTTGAAATTGAAGTTGAAATTGAAGTTGAAATTGAAGTTAAAATTGAAGTTGAAAATGAAGTTGAAATTGAAGTTGAAATTGAAGTTGAAATTGAAGTTGAAATTGAAGTTGAAATTGAAGTTGAAATTGAAGTTGAAATTGAAGTTAAAATTGAAGTTGAAAATGAAGTTGAAATTGAAGTTGAAAATGAAGTTGAAATTGAAGTTGAAATTGAATTTGAAATTGAAGTTGAAATTGAAGTTGAAATTGGAGTTGAAATTGAAGTTGAAATTGAAGTTGAAATTGAAGTTGAAATTGAAGTTGAAATTGAAGTTGAATTTGAAGTTAAAATTGAATTTAAAATTAAGTTGAAATTGAAGTTGAAAGTGAAGTTGAAATTGAAGTTGAAATTGATGTTAAAATTGAAGTTGAAATTGAAGTTGAAATTGAAGTTGAAATTGAAGTTAAAATTGAAGTTGAAATTGAAGTAGAAATTGAAGTTGAAATTGAAGTTGAAATTGAAATTAAAACTGAAGTTGAAATTAAATTTGAAATTGAAGTTGAAATTGAAGTTAAAATTGAAGTTGAAATTTAAGTTGAAATTTAAGTTGAAATTTAAGTTGAAATTTAAGTTAAAATTGAAGTTGAAATTGAATTTGAAATTGAAGTTGAAATTGAAGTTGAAATTGAAGTTGAAATTGAAGTTGAAATTGGAGTTGAAATTGAAGTTGAAATTGAAGTTGAAATTCAAGTTGAAATTGAAGTTGAAATTGAAGTTGAAATTGAAATTGAAATTGAAGTTGAAATTAAAGTTGATGTTGAAATTGAAGTTGAAATTGAAGTTGAAACAGAAGTTGAAATTTAAGTTGAAATTGAAGTTGAAATTGAAGTTAAAATTGAAGTTGAAATTTAAGTTGAAATTGAAGTTAAAATTGAAGTTGAAATTGAAGTTGAAATTGAAGTTGAAATTGAAGTTGAAATTGAAGTTGAAATTGAAGTTAAAATTGAAGTTGAAAATGAAGTTGAAATTGAAGTTGAATTTGAATTTGAAATTGAAGTTGAAATTGAAGTTGAAATTGAAGTTGAAATTGATGTTAAAATTGAAGTTGAAATTGAAGTTGAAATTGAAGTTGAAATTGAAAGTTAAAATTGAAGTTGAAATTGAAGTTAAAATTAAAGTTGAAATTGAAGTTGAAATTGAAGTTGAAATTGAAGTTAAAATTGAAGTTTAAGTTTAAGTAAAGTTAAAGTTGAAGTTGAATTTGAATTTGAAGTTGAACTTGAAAGTGAATTTGAAGTTGAAGTTGATGTTGAAGTTGAAGTTAAGTTGAAGTTGAAATTAAGTTTGAAATTGAAGTTGAAGTTGAAATTAAAGTTAAAATTGAAGTTAAATTTGAAGTTGAAATTGAAGTTGAAATTGAAGTTAAAATTGAAGTTGAAAATGAAGTTGAAATTGAAGTTGAAATTGAATTTGAAATTGAAGTTGAAATTGAAGTTGAAATTGGAGTTGAAATTGAAGTTAAAATTGAAGTTGAAAATGAAGTTGAAATTGAAGTTGAAATTGAATTTGAAATTGAAGTTGAAATTGAAGTAGAAATTGAAGTTGAAATTGAAGTTGAAGTTGAAATTAAAACTGAAGTTGAAATTAAATTTGAAATTGAAGTTGAAATTGAAGTTGAAATTGAAGTTGAAATTGAAGTTGAAATTGGAGTTGAAATTGAAGTTGAAATTGAAGTTGAAATTTAAGTTGAAATTTAAGTTGAAATTGAAGTTAAAATTGAAGTTGAAATTGAATTTGAAATTGAAGTTGAAATTGAAGTTGAAATTGAAGTTGAAATTGAAGTTGAAATTGGAGTTGAAATTGAAGTTGAAATTGAAGTTGAAATTGAAGTTGAAATTGAAGTTGAAATTGAAATTGGAATTGAAGTTGAAATTAAAGTTGAAGTTGAAATTGAAGTTGAAATTGAAGTTGAAACTGAAGTTGAAATTTAAGTTGAAATTGAAGTTGAAATTGAAGTTAAAATTGAAGTTGAAATTTAAGTTGAAATTGAAGTTGAAATTGAAGTTGAAATTGAAGTTGAAATTGAAGTTGAAATTGATGTTAAAATTGAAGTTGAAATTGAAGTTGAAATTGAAGTTGAAATTGAAGTTGAAATTGAAGTTGAAATTGAAGTTGAAATTGAAGTTAAAATTGAAGTTGAAAATGAAGTTGAAATTGAAGTTGAAAATGAAGTTGAAATTGAAGTTGAAATTGAATTTGAAATTGAAGTTGAAATTGAAGTTGAAATTGGAGTTGAAACTGAAGTTGAAATTGAAGTTGAAATTGAAGTTGAAATTGAAGTTGAAATTGAAGTTAAAATTGAAGTTGAAAATGAAGTTGAAATTGGAGGTGAAATTGAAGTTGAAATTGAAGTTGAAATTGAAGTTGAAATTGAAGTTGAAATTGAAGTTGAAATTGAAGTTGAAATTGAAGTTGAAATTGAAGTTGAAATTGAAGTTGAAATTGAAGTTAAAATTGAAGTTGAAAATGAAGTTGAAATTGAAGTTGAAAATGAAGTTGAAATTGAAGTTGAAATTGAATTTGAAATTGAAGTTGAAATTGAAGTTGAAATTGGAGTTGAAATTGAAGTTGAAATTGAAGTTGAAATTGAAGTTGAAATTGAAGTTGAAATTGAAGTTGAATTTGAAGTTAAAATTGAATTTAAAATTAAGTTGAAATTGAAGTTGAAAGTGAAGTTGAAATTGAAGTTGAAATTGATGTTAAAATTGAAGTTGAAATTGAAGTTGAAATTGAAGTTGAAATTGAAGTTAAAATTGAAGTTGAAATTGAAGTAGAAATTGAAGTTGAAATTGAAGTTGAAATTGAAATTAAAACTGAAGTTGAAATTAAATTTGAAATTGAAGTTGAAATTGAAGTTAAAATTGAAGTTGAAATTGAAGTTGAAATTTAAGTTGAAATTTAAGTTGAAATTTAAGTTAAAATTGAAGTTGAAATTGAATTTGAAATTGAAGTTGAAATTGAAGTTGAAATTGAAGTTGAAATTGAAGTTGAAATTGGAGTTGAAATTGAAGTTGAAACTGAAGTTGAAATTTAAGTTGAAATTGAAGTTGAAATTGAAGTTAAAATTGAAGTTGAAATTTAAGTTGAAATTGAAGTTGAAATTGAAGTTGAAATTGAAGTTGAAATTGATGTTAAAATTGAAGTTGAAATTGAAGTTGAAATTGAAGTTGAAATTGAAGTTGAAATTGAAATTGGAATTGAAGTTGAAATTAAAGTTGAAGTTGAAATTGAAGTTGAAATTGAAGTTAAAACTGAAGTTGAAATTTAAGTTGAAATTGAAGTTGAAATTGAAGTTAAAATTGAAGTTGAAATTTAAGTTGAAATTTAAGTTGAAATTGAAGTTGAAATTGAAGTTGAAATTGAAGTTGAAATTGATGTTAAAATTGAAGTTGAAATTGAAGTTGAAATTGAAGTTGAAATTGAAGTTGAAATTGAAGTTGAAATTGAAGTTGAAATTGAAGTTAAAATTGAAGTTGAAAATGAAGTTGAAATTGAAGTTGAAAATGAAGTTGAAATTGGAGGTGAAATTGAAGTTGAAATTGAAGTTGAAATTGAAGTTGAAATTGAAGTTGAAATTGAAGTTGAAATTGCAGTTGAAATTGAAGTTGAAATTGAAGTTAAAATTGAAGTTGAAAATGAAGTTGAAATTGAAGTTGAAAATGAAGTTGAAATTGAAGTTGAAATTGAATTTGAAATTGAAGTTGAAATTGAAGTTGAAATTGGAGTTGAAATTGAAGTTGAAATTGAAGTTGAAATTGAAGTTGAAATTGAAGTTGAAATTGAAGTTGAAATTGAAGTTGAATTTGAAGTTAAAATTGAATTTAAAATTAAGTTGAAATTGAAGTTGAAAGTGAAGTTGAAATTGAAGTTGAAATTGATGTTAAAATTGAAGTTGAAATTGAAGTTGAAATTGAAGTTGAAATTGAAGTTGAAATTGAAGTTGAAATTGAAGTTGAAATTGGAGTTGAAATTGAAGTTGAAACTGAAGTTGAAATTTAAGTTGAAATTGAAGTTGAAATTGAAGTTAAAATTGAAGTTGAAATTTAAGTTGAAATTGAAGTTGAAATTGAAGTTGAAATTGAAGTTGAAATTGATGTTAAAATTGAAGTTGAAATTGAAGTTGAAATTGAAGTTGAAATTGAAGTTGAAATTGAAATTGGAATTGAAGTTGAAATTAAAGTTGAAGTTGAAATTGAAGTTGAAATTGAAGTTAAAACTGAAGTTGAAATTTAAGTTGAAATTGAAGTTGAAATTGAAGTTAAAATTGAAGTTGAAATTTAAGTTGAAATTTAAGTTGAAATTGAAGTTGAAATTGAAGTTGAAATTGAAGTTGAAATTGATGTTAAAATTGAAGTTGAAATTGAAGTTGAAATTGAAGTTGAAATTGAAGTTGAAATTGAAGTTGAAATTGAAGTTGAAATTGAAGTTAAAATTGAAGTTGAAAATGAAGTTGAAATTGAAGTTGAAAATGAAGTTGAAATTGGAGGTGAAATTGAAGTTGAAATTGAAGTTGAAATTGAAGTTGAAATTGAAGTTGAAATTGAAGTTGAAATTGCAGTTGAAATTGAAGTTGAAATTGAAGTTAAAATTGAAGTTGAAAATGAAGTTGAAATTGAAGTTGAAAATGAAGTTGAAATTGAAGTTGAAATTGAATTTGAAATTGAAGTTGAAATTGAAGTTGAAATTGGAGTTGAAATTGAAGTTGAAATTGAAGTTGAAATTGAAGTTGAAATTGAAGTTGAAATTGAAGTTGAAATTGAAGTTGAATTTGAAGTTAAAATTGAATTTAAAATTAAGTTGAAATTGAAGTTGAAAGTGAAGTTGAAATTGAAGTTGAAATTGATGTTAAAATTGAAGTTGAAATTGAAGTTGAAATTGAAGTTGAAATTGAAGTTAAAATTGAAGTTGAAATTGAAGTAGAAATTGAAGTTGAAATTGAAGTTGAAATTGAAATTAAAACTGAAGTTGAAATTAAATTTGAAATTGAAGTTAAAATTGAAGTTGAAATTGAAGTTGAAATTTAAGTTGAAATTTAAGTTGAAATTTAAGTTGAAATTTAAGTTAAAATTGAAGTTGAAATTGAATTTGAAATTGAAGTTGAAATTGAAGTTGAAATTGAAGTTGAAATTGAAGTTGAAATTGGAGTTGAAATTGAAGTTGAAATTGAAGTTGAAATTGAAGTTGAAATTGAAGTTGAAATTGAAGTTGAAATTGAAATTGAAATTGAAGTTGAAATTAAAGTTGATGTTGAAATTGAAGTTGAAATTGAAGTTGAAACAGAAGTTGAAATTTAAGTTGAAATTGAAGTTGAAATTGAAGTTAAAATTGAAGTTGAAATTTAAGTTGAAATTGAAGTTAAAATTGAAGTTGAAATTGAAGTTGAAATTGAAGTTGAAATTGAAGTTGAAATTGAAGTTGAAATTGAAGTTAAAATTGAAGTTGAAAATGAAGTTGAAATTGAAGTTGAATTTGAATTTGAAATTGAAGTTAAGTTTGAATTTGAAATTGAAGTTGAAATTGAAGTTGAAATTGAAGTTGAAATTGATGTTAAAATTGAAGTTGAAATTGAAGTTGAAATTGAAGTTGAAATTGAAAGTTAAATTGAAGTTGAAATTGAAGTTAAAATTAAAGTTGAAATTGAAGTTGAAATTGAAGTTGAAATTGAAGTTAAAATTGAAGTTTAAGTTTAAGTAAAGTTAAAGTTGAAGTTGAATTTGAATTTGAAGTTGAACTTGAAAGTGAATTTGAAGTTGAAGTTGATGTTGAAGTTGAAGTTAAGTTGAAGTTGAAATTAAGTTTGAAATTGAAGTTGAAGTTGAAATTAAAGTTAAAATTGAAGTTAAATTTGAAGTTGAAATTGAAGTTGAAATTGAAGTTGAATTTGAAGTTGAAACTGAAGTTGAATTTGAAGGTGAACTTGAAAGTGAAGTTGAAGTTGAAATTGAAGTTGAAATTGAAGTTGAAATTGAAGTTGAAATTGATGTTAAAATTGAAGTTGAAATTGAAGTTGAAATTGAAGTTGAAATTGAAAGTTAAAATTGAAGTTGAAATTGAAGTTAAAATTAAAGTTGAAATTGAAGTTGAAATTGAAGTTGAAATTGAAGTTAAAATTGAAGTTTAAGTTTAAGTAAAGTTAAAGTTGAAGTTGAATTTGAATTTGAAGTTGAACTTGAAAGTGAATTTGAAGTTGAAGTTGATGTTGAAGTTGAAGTTAAGTTGAAGTTGAAATTAAGTTTGAAATTGAAGTTGAAGTTGAAATTAAAGTTAAAATTGAAGTTAAATTTGAAGTTGAAATTGAAGTTGAAATTGAAGTTGAAATTGAAGCTAAAATTGAAGTTGAAAATGAAGTTGAAATTGAAGTTGAAATTGAATTTGAAATTGAAGTTGAAATTGAAGTTGAAATTGGAGTTGAAATTGAAGTTAAAATTGAAGTTGAAAATGAAGTTGAAATTGAAGTTGAAATTGAATTTGAAATTGAAGTTGAAATTGAAGTAGAAATTGAAGTTGAAATTGAAGTTGAAGTTGAAATTAAAACTGAAGTTGAAATTAAATTTGAAATTGAAGTTGAAATTAAAGTTGAAATTGAAGTTGAAATTGAAGTTGAAATTGGAGTTGAAATTGAAGTTGAAATTGAAGTTGAAATTTAAGTTGAAATTTAAGTTGAAATTGAAGTTAAAATTGAAGTTGAAATTGAATTTGAAATTGAAGTTGAAATTGAAGTTGAAATTGAAGTTGAAATTGAAGTTGAAATTGGAGTTGAAATTGAAGTTGAAATTGAAGTTGAAATTGAAGTTGAAATTGAAGTTGAAATTGAAATTGGAATTGAAGTTGAAATTAAAGTTGAAGTTGAAATTGAAGTTGAAATTGAAGTTGAAACTGAAGTTGAAATTTAAGTTGAAATTGAAGTTGAAATTGAAGTTAAAATTGAAGTTGAAATTTAAGTTGAAATTGAAGTTGAAATTGAAGTTGAAATTGAAGTTGAAATTGAAGTTGAAATTGATGTTAAAATTGAAGTTGAAATTGAAGTTGAAATTGAAGTTGAAATTGAAGTTGAAATTGAAGTTGAAATTGAAGTTGAAATTGAAGTTAAAATTGAAGTTGAAAATGAAGTTGAAATTGAAGTTGAAAATGAAGTTGAAATTGAAGTTGAAATTGAATTTGAAATTGAAGTTGAAATTGAAGTTGAAATTGGAGTTGAAACTGAAGTTGAAATTGAAGTTGAAATTGAAGTTGAAATTGAAGTTGAAATTGAAGTTGAAATTGATGTTAAAATTGAAGTTGAAATTGAAGTTGAAATTGAAGTTGAAATTGAAGTTAAAATTGAAGTTGAAATTGAAGTAGAAATTGAAGTTGAAATTGAAGTTGAAATTGAAATTAAAACTGAAGTTGAAATTAAATTTGAAATTGAAGTTGAAATTGAAGTTAAAATTGAAGTTGAAATTGAAGTTGAAATTTAAGTTGAAATTTAAGTTGAAATTTAAGTTAAAATTGAAGTTGAAATTGAATTTGAAATTGAAGTTGAAATTGAAGTTGAAATTGAAGTTGAAATTGAAGTTGAAATTGGAGTTGAAATTGAAGTTGAAATTGAAGTTGAAATTGAAGTTGAAATTGAAGTTGAAATTGAAGTTGAAATTGAAATTGAAATTGAAGTTGAAATTAAAGTTGATGTTGAAATTGAAGTTGAAATTGAAGTTGAAACAGAAGTTGAAATTTAAGTTGAAATTGAAGTTGAAATTGAAGTTAAAATTGAAGTTGAAATTTAAGTTGAAATTGAAGTTAAAATTGAAGCTGAAATTGAAGTTGAAATTGAAGTTGAAATTGAAGTTGAAATTGAAGTTGAAATTGAAGTTAAAATTGAAGTTGAAAATGAAGTTGAAATTGAAGTTGAATTTGAATTTGAAATTGAAGTTGAAATTGAAGTTGAAATTGGAGGTGAAATTGAAGTTGAAATTGAAGTTGAAATTGAAGTTGAATTTGAAGGTGAACTTGAAAGTGAAGTTGAAGTTGAAATTGAAGTTGAATTTGAATTTGAAATTGAAGTTGAAATTGAAGTTGAAATTGGAGGTGAAATTGAAGTTGAAATTGAAGTTGAAATTGAAGTTGAAATTGAAGTTGAAATTGAAGTTGAAATTGAAGTTGAAATTGAAGTTGAAATTGAAGTTGAAACTGAAGTTGAAATTTAAGTTGAAATTGAAGTTGAAATTGAAGTTAAAATTGAAGTTGAAATTTAAGTTGAAATTGAAGTTGAAATTGAAGTTGAAATTGAAGTTGAAATTGAAGTTGAAATTGATGTTAAAATTGAAGTTGAAATTGAAGTTGAAATTGAAGTTGAAATTGAAGTTGAAATTGAAGTTGAAATTGAAGTTGAAATTAAAGTTAAAATTGAAGTTAAATTTGAAGTTGAAATTGAAGTTGAAATTGAAGTTAAAATTGAAGTTGAAAATGAAGTTGAAATTGAAGTTGAAATTGAATTTGAAATTGAAGTTGAAATTGAAGTTGAAATTGGAGTTGAAATTGAAGTTAAAATTGAAGTTGAAAATGAAGTTGAAATTGAAGTTGAAATTGAATTTGAAATTGAAGTTGAAATTGAAGTAGAAATTGAAGTTGAAATTGAAGTTGAAGTTGAAATTAAAACTGAAGTTGAAATTAAATTTGAAATTGAAGTTGAAATTGAAGTTGAAATTGAAGTTGAAATTGAAGTTGAAATTGGAGTTGAAATTGAAGTTGAAATTGAAGTTGAAATTTAAGTTGAAATTTAAGTTGAAATTGAAGTTAAAATTGAAGTTGAAATTGAATTTGAAATTGAAGTTGAAATTGAAGTTGAAATTGAAGTTGAAATTGAAGTTGAAATTGGAGTTGAAATTGAAGTTGAAATTGAAGTTGAAATTGAAGTTGAAATTGAAGTTGAAATTGAAATTGGAATTGAAGTTGAAATTAAAGTTGAAGTTGAAATTGAAGTTGAAATTGAAGTTGAAACTGAAGTTGAAATTTAAGTTGAAATTGAAGTTGAAATTGAAGTTAAAATTGAAGTTGAAATTTAAGTTGAAATTGAAGTTGAAATTGAAGTTGAAATTGAAGTTGAAATTGAAGTTGAAATTGATGTTAAATTGAAGTTGAAATTGAAGTTGAAATTGAAGTTGAAATTGAAGTTGAAATTGAAGTTGAAATTGAAGTTGAAATTGAAGTTAAATTGAAGTTGAAAATGAAGTTGAAATTGAAGTTGAAAATGAAGTTGAAATTGAAGTTGAAATTGAATTTGAAATTGAAGTTGAAATTGAAGTTGAAATTGGAGTTGAAACTGAAGTTGAATTGAAGTTGAAATTGAAGTTGAAATTGAAGTTGAAATTGAAGTTAAATTGAAGTTGAAAATGAAGTTGAAATTGGAGGTGAAATTGAAGTTGAAATTGAAGTTGAAATTGAAGTTGAAATTGAAGTTGAAATTGAAGTTGAAAGTTGAAATTGAAGTTGAAATTGAAGTTGAAATTGAAGTTGAAATTGAAGTTAAAATTGAAGTTGAAAATGAAGTTGAAATTGAAGTTGAAAATGAAGTTGAAATTGAAGTTGAAATTGAATTTGAAATTGAAGTTGAAATTGAAGTTGAAATTGGAGTTGAAATTGAAGTTGAAATTGAAGTTGAAATTGAAGTTGAAATTGAAGTTGAAATTGAAGTTGAATTTGAAGTTAAAATTGAATTTAAAATTAAGTTGAAATTGAAGTTGAAAGTGAAGTTGAAATTGAAGTTGAAATTGATGTTAAAATTGAAGTTGAAATTGAAGTTGAAATTGAAGTTGAAATTGAAGTTAAAATTGAAGTTGAAATTGAAGTAGAAATTGAAGTTGAAATTGAAGTTGAAATTGAAATTAAAACTGAAGTTGAAATTAAATTTGAAATTGAAGTTGAAATTGAAGTTAAAATTGAAGTTGAAATTGAAGTTGAAATTTAAGTTGAAATTTAAGTTGAAATTTAAGTTAAAATTGAAGTTGAAATTGAATTTGAAATTGAAGTTGAAATTGAAGTTGAAATTGAAGTTGAAATTGAAGTTGAAATTGGAGTTGAAATTGAAGTTGAAACTGAAGTTGAAATTTAAGTTGAAATTGAAGTTGAAATTGAAGTTAAAATTGAAGTTGAAATTTAAGTTGAAATTGAAGTTGAAATTGAAGTTGAAATTGAAGTTGAAATTGATGTTAAAATTGAAGTTGAAATTGAAGTTGAAATTGAAGTTGAAATTGAAGTTGAAATTGAAATTGGAATTGAAGTTGAAATTAAAGTTGAAGTTGAAATTGAAGTTGAAATTGAAGTTAAAACTGAAGTTGAAATTTAAGTTGAAATTGAAGTTGAAATTGAAGTTAAAATTGAAGTTGAAATTTAAGTTGAAATTTAAGTTGAAATTGAAGTTGAAATTGAAGTTGAAATTGAAGTTGAAATTGATGTTAAAATTGAAGTTGAAATTGAAGTTGAAATTGAAGTTGAAATTGAAGTTGAAATTGAAGTTGAAATTGAAGTTGAAATTGAAGTTAAAATTGAAGTTGAAAATGAAGTTGAAATTGAAGTTGAAAATGAAGTTGAAATTGGAGGTGAAATTGAAGTTGAAATTGAAGTTGAAATTGAAGTTGAAATTGAAGTTGAAATTGAAGTTGAAATTGCAGTTGAAATTGAAGTTGAAATTGAAGTTAAAATTGAAGTTGAAAATGAAGTTGAAATTGAAGTTGAAAATGAAGTTGAAATTGAAGTTGAAATTGAATTTGAAATTGAAGTTGAAATTGAAGTTGAAATTGGAGTTGAAATTGAAGTTGAAATTGAAGTTGAAATTGAAGTTGAAATTGAAGTTGAAATTGAAGTTGAAATTGAAGTTGAATTTGAAGTTAAAATTGAATTTAAAATTAAGTTGAAATTGAAGTTGAAAGTGAAGTTGAATTGAAGTTGAAATTGATGTTAAAATTGAAGTTGAAATTGAAGTTGAAATTGAAGTTGAAATTGAAGTAGAAATTGAAGTTGAAATTGAAGTTGAAATTGAAATTAAAACTGAAGTTGAAATTAAATTTGAAATTGAGTTAAAATTGAAGTTGAAATTGAAGTTGAAATTTAAGTTGAAATTTAAGTTGAAATTTAAGTTGAAATTTAAGTTAAAATTGAAGTTGAAATTGAATTTGAAATTGAAGTTGAAATTGAAGTTGAAATTGAAGTTGAAATTGAAGTTGAAATTGGAGTTGAAATTGAAGTTGAAATTGAAGTTGAAATTGAAGTTGAAATTGAAGTTGAAATTGAAGTTGAAATTGAAATTGAAATTGAAGTTGAAATTAAAGTTGATGTTGAAATTGAAGTTGAAATTGAAGTTGAAACAGAAGTTGAAATTTAAGTTGAAATTGAAGTTGAAATTGAAGTTAAAATTGAAGTTGAAATTTAAGTTGAAATTGAAGTTAAAATTGAAGTTGAAATTGAAGTTGAAATTGAAGTTGAAATTGAAGTTGAAATTGAAGTTGAAATTGAAGTTAAAATTGAAGTTGAAAATGAAGTTGAAATTGAAGTTGAATTTGAATTTGAAATTGAAGTTAAGTTTGAATTTGAAATTGAAGTTGAAATTGAAGTTGAAATTGAAGTTGAAATTGATGTTAAAATTGAAGTTGAAATTGAAGTTGAAATTGAAGTTGAAATTGAAAGTTAAAATTGAAGTTGAAATTGAAGTTAAAATTAAAGTTGAAATTGAAGTTGAAATTGAAGTTGAAATTGAAGTTAAAATTGAAGTTTAAGTTTAAGTAAAGTTAAAGTTGAAGTTGAATTTGAATTTGAAGTTGAACTTGAAAGTGAATTTGAAGTTGAAGTTGATGTTGAAGTTGAAGTTAAGTTGAAGTTGAAATTAAGTTTGAAATTGAAGTTGAAGTTGAAATTAAAGTTAAAATTGAAGTTAAATTTGAAGTTGAAATTGAAGTTGAAATTGAAGTTGAATTTGAAGTTGAAACTGAAGTTGAATTTGAAGGTGAACTTGAAAGTGAAGTTGAAGTTGAAATTGAAGTTGAAATTGAAGTTGAAATTGAAGTTGAAATTGATGTTAAAATTGAAGTTGAAATTGAAGTTGAAATTGAAGTTGAAATTGAAAGTTAAAATTGAAGTTGAAATTGAAGTTAAAATTAAAGTTGAAATTGAAGTTGAAATTGAAGTTGAAATTGAAGTTAAAATTGAAGTTTAAGTTTAAGTAAAGTTAAAGTTGAAGTTGAATTTGAATTTGAAGTTGAACTTGAAAGTGAATTTGAAGTTGAAGTTGATGTTGAAGTTGAAGTTAAGTTGAAGTTGAAATTAAGTTTGAAATTGAAGTTGAAGTTGAAATTAAAGTTAAAATTGAAGTTAAATTTGAAGTTGAAATTGAAGTTGAAATTGAAGTTGAAATTGAAGTTAAAATTGAAGTTGAAAATGAAGTTGAAATTGAAGTTGAAATTGAATTTGAAATTGAAGTTGAAATTGAAGTTGAAATTGGAGTTGAAATTGAAGTTAAAATTGAAGTTGAAAATGAAGTTGAAATTGAAGTTGAAATTGAATTTGAAATTGAAGTTGAAATTGAAGTAGAAATTGAAGTTGAAATTGAAGTTGAAGTTGAAATTAAAACTGAAGTTGAAATTAAATTTGAAATTGAAGTTGAAATTAAAGTTGAAATTGAAGTTGAAATTGAAGTTGAAATTGGAGTTGAAATTGAAGTTGAAATTGAAGTTGAAATTTAAGTTGAAATTTAAGTTGAAATTGAAGTTAAATTGAAGTTGAAATTGAATTTGAAATTGAAGTTGAAATTGAAGTTGAAATTGAAGTTGAAATTGAAGTTGAAATTGGAGTTGAAATTGAAGTTGAAATTGAAGTTGAAATTGAAGTTGAAATTGAAGTTGAAATTGAAATTGGAATTGAAGTTGAAATTAAAGTTGAAGTTGAAATTGAAGTTGAAATTGAAGTTGAAACTGAAGTTGAAATTTAAGTTGAAATTGAAGTTGAAATTGAAGTTAAATTGAAGTTGAAATTTAAGTTGAAATTGAAGTTGAAATTGAAGTTGAATTGAAGTTGAAGTTGAATGGTTGAAATTGAAGTTGAAATTGAAGTTGAAATTGAAGTTGAAATTGAAGTTGAAATTGAAGTTGAAATTGAAGTTGAAATTGAAGTTGAAATTGAAGTTGAAATGAAGTTGAAATTGAAGTTGAAAATGAAGTTGAAATTGAAGTTGAATGATTGAATTGAGAAGTTGAATGAAGTTGAAATTGAGTTGAAATTGAAGTTGAAATTGAAGTTGAATTGAAGTTGAATTGAATAGTGAAATTGAAGTTGAAATTGATGTTGAAATTGAAGTTGAAATTGAAGTTGAAATTGAAGTTAAATTGAAGTTGAAATTGAAGTAGAAATTGAAGTTGAAATTGAAGTTGAAATTGAAATTAAAACTGAAGTTGAAATTAAATTTGAAATTGAAGTTGAAATTGAAGTTAAAATTGAAGTTGAAATTGAAGTTGAAATTTAAGTTGAAATTTAAGTTGAAATTTAAGTTAAATTGAAGTTGAAATTGAATTTGAAATTGAAGTTGAATTGAAGTTGAAATTGAAGTTGAAATTGAAGTTGAATTGGAGTTGAAATTGAAGTTGAAATTGAAGTTGAAATTGAAGTTGAAATTGAAGTTGAAATTGAAGTTGAAATTGAAGTTGAAATTGAAATTGAAATTGAAGTTGAAATTAAAGTTGATGTTGAAATTGAAGTTGAAATTGAAGTTGAAACAGAAGTTGAAATTTAAGTTGAAATTGAAGTTGAATTGAAGTTAAAATTGAAGTTGAAATTTAAGTTGAAATTGAAGTTAAAATTGAAGTTGAAATTGAAGTTGAAATTGAAGTTGAATTGAAGTTGAAATTGAAGTTGAAATTGAAGTTAAAATTGAAGTTGAAAATGAAGTTGAAATTGAAGTTGAATTTGAATTTGAAATTGAAGTTGAAATTGAAGTTGAAATTGGAGGTGAAATTGAAGTTGAAATTGAAGTTGAAATTGAAGTTGAATTTGAAGGTGAACTTGAAAGTGAAGTTGAAGTTGAAATTGAAGTTGAATTTGAATTTGAAATTGAAGTTGAAATTGAAGTTGAAATTGGAGGTGAAATTGAAGTTGAAATTGAAGTTGAAATTGAAGTTGAAATTGAAGTTGAAATTGAAGTTGAAATTGAAGTTGAAATTGAAGTTGAAATTGAAGTTGAAACTGAAGTTGAAATTTAAGTTGAAATTGAAGTTGAAATTGAAGTTAAAATTGAAGTTGAAATTTAAGTTGAAATTGAAGTTGAAATTGAAGTTGAAATTGAAGTTGAAATTGAAGTTGAAATTGATGTTAAATTGAAGTTGAAATTGAAGTTGAAATTGAAGTTGAAATTGAAGTTGAAATTGAAGTTGAAATTGAAGTTGAAATTGAAGTTAAAATTGAAGTTGAAAATGAAGTTGAAATTGAAGTTGAAAATGAAGTTGAAATTGAAGTTGAAATTGAATTTGAAATTGAAGTTGAAATTGAAGTTGAAATTGGAGTTGAAACTGAAGTTGAAATTGAAGTTGAAATTGAAGTTGAAATTGAAGTTGAAATTGAAGTTGAAATTGATGTTAAAATTGAAGTTGAAATTGAAGTTGAAATTGAAGTTGAAATTGAAGTTAAAATTGAAGTTGAAATTGAAGTTGAAATTGAAAGTTGAAATTGAAGTTGAAATTAAATTGAAGTTGAATAATTGAATGAAGTTGAAATTGAAGTTAAAATTGAAGTTGAAATTTAAGTTGAAATTTAAGTTGAAATTTAAGTTAAAATTGAAGTTGAAATTGAATTTGAAATTGAAGTTGAAATTGAAGTTGAAATTGAAGTTGAAATTGAAGTTGAAATTGGAGTTGAAATTGAAGTTGAAATTGAAGTTGAAATTGAAGTTGAAATTGAAGTTGAAATTGAAGTTGAAATTGAAGTTGAAATTGAAATTGAAATTGAAGTTGAAATTAAAGTTGATGTTGAAATTGAAGTTGAATTGAAGTTGAAACAGAAGTTGAAATTTAAGTTGAAATTGAAGTTGAAATTGAAGTTGAAATTGATGTTAAAATTGAAGTTGAAATTGAAGTTGAAATTGAAGTTGAAATTGAAAGTTAAAATTGAAGTTGAAATTGAAGTTAAAATTAAGTTGAAATTGAAGTTGAAATTGAAGTTGAAATTGAAGTTAAAATTGAAGTTTAAGTTTAAGTAAAGTTAAGTTGAAGTTGAATTTGAATTTGAAGTTGAATTGAATTTGAAGTTGAAGTTGATGTTGAAGTTGAAGTTAAGTTGAAGTTGAAATTAAGTTTGAAATTGAAGTTGAAGTTGAAATTAAAGTTAAATTGAAGTTAAATTTGAAGTTGAAATTGAAGTTGAAATTGAGTTAATTGAAGTTGAAATTGAAGTTGAAATTGAAGTTGAAATTGAATTGAAGTTGAAATTGAAGTTGAAATTGGAGTTGAAATTGAAGTTAAAATTGAAGTTGAAAATGAAGTTGAAATTGAAGTTGAAATTGAATTTGAAATTGAAGTTGAAATTGAAGTAGAAATTGAAGTTGAAATTGAAGTTGAAGTTGAAATTAAAACTGAAGTTGAAATTAAATTTGAAATTGAAGTTGAAATTAAAGTTGAAATTGAAGTTGAAATTGAAGTTGAAATTGGAGTTGAAATTGAAGTTGAAATTGAAGTTGAAATTTAAGTTGAAATTTAAGTTGAAATTGAAGTTAAAATTGAAGTTGAAATTGAATTTGAATTGGTGAATTGAAGTTGAAATTGAAGTTGAAATTGAAGTTGAAATTGAAGTTGAAATTGAAGTTGAAAATTGAAGTTGAAATTG
>JAUPFP010000407.1:0-21562 GCA_036925085.1 Brachycybe producta
AAGTTGAAGTTGACATTAAAATTGATGTTGAAACTGAAGTTGAAATTGAAGTTGAAATTGAAGTTGAAATTGAAGTTGAAAATGAAGTTGAAATTGAAGTTGAAATTGAAGTTGAAATTGAAGTTGAAATTGAAGTTGAAATTGAAGTTAAAATTGAAGTTAAAATTGAAGTTGAAATTGAAGTTGAAATTGAAGTTAAAATTGAAGTTGAAATTGAAGTTGAAATTGAAGTTAAAATTGAAGTTGAAATTGAAGTTGAAGTTGACATTAAAATTGATGTTGGAGCTGAAGTTGAAATTGAAGTTGAAATTGATGTTGAAATTGAAGTTGAAAATGAAGTTGAAATTGAAGTTGAAATTGAAGTTGAAATTGAAGTTAAAATTGAAGTTGAAATTGAAGTTGAAATTGAAGTTGAAATTGAAGTTGAAATTGATGTTGTTATTGAAGTTGAAATTGAAGTTTAAAATTGAAGTTTAAGTTTAAGTTGAAGTTGAAGTTAAATTTGAAGTTGAACTTGAAGGTTAAGTTGAAGTTGAAGTTAAGTTTGAAATTGAAGTTGACATTGAAATTGAAGTTGACATTAAAATTGAAGTTGAAGTTGAAGTTGAAATTGAAGTTGAAATTGAAGTTGAAATTGAAGTTGAAATTGAAGTTAAAATTGAAGTTGAAATTGAAGTTGAAATTGAAGTTGAAATTGAAGTTGAAATTGAAGTTGAAATTGAAGTTGAAATTGATGTTGAAATTGAAGTTGAAATTGAAGTTAAAATTGAAGTTTAAGTTGAAGTTGAAGTTAATGTTGAAGTTGAAGTTAAATTAGAAGTTGAACTTGAAGGTGAAGTTGAAGTTGAAGTTAAGTTTGAAATTGAAGTTGACATTGAAATTGAAGTTGACATTGAAATTGAAGTTGACATTGAAATTGAAATTGAAATTGAAGTTGAAATTGAAGTTGAAATTGAAGTTGAAACTGAAGTTGAAGTTAAAGTTGAAATTGAAGTCGAAATTGAAGTTGAAATTGAAGTTGAAATTGAAGTTGAAATTAAAGTTGAAATTCAAGTTGAAATTCAAGTTGAAATTGAAGTTGAAATTGAAGTAAAATTGAAGTTAAAATTGAAGTTGAAGTTGAAGTTGAAGTTAAAGTTGAAGTTGAAGTTAAATTTGAAGTTGAACTTGAATGTAAAGTTGAAGTTGAAACTGAAGTTGAAGTTGAAGTTGAAGTTAAAATTGAAGTTTAAGTTTAAGTTGAAGTTAAAGTTGAAGTTGAAGTTAAATTTGAAGTTGAACTTGAAGGTTAAGTTGAAGTTGAAGTTATGTTTGAAATTGAAGTTGACATTGAAATTGAAGTTGACATTGAAATTGAAGTTGAAATTGAAGTTGAAGTTGACATTAAAATTGATGTTGAAACTGAAGTTGAAATTGAAGTTGAAATTGAAGTTGAAATTGAAGTTGAAAATGAAGTTGAAATTGAAGTTGAAATTGAAGTTGAAATTGAAGTTAAAATTGAAGTTGAAATTGAAGTTGAAATTGAAGTTGAAATTGAAGTTGAAATTGATGTTGAAATTGAAGTTGAAATTGAATTTAAAATTGAAGTTTAAGTTTAAGTTGAAGTTGAAGTTAAATTTGAAGTTGAACTTGAAGGTTAAGTTGAAGTTGAAGTTAAGTTTGAAATTGAAGTTGACATTGAAATTGAAGTTGACATTGAAATTGAAGTTGAAGTTGAAGTTGAAATTGAAGTTGAAATTGAAGTTGAAATTGAAGTTGAAACTGAAGTTGAAGTTGAAGTTGAAATTGAAGTTGAAATTGAAGTTGAAATTGAAGTTGAAATTGAAGTTGAAATTGAAGTTGAAATTGAATTTGAAACTGAAGTTGAAGTTGAAGTTGAAATTGAAGTTGAAATTGAAGTTGAAATTGAAGTTGAAATTGAAGTTGAAATTGAAGTTGAAATTGAAGTTAAAATTGAAGTTGAAATTGAAGTTGAAATTGACATTGAAATTAAAGTTGAAACTGAAGTTGAAATTGAAGTTGTAATTGAAGTTGAAATTGAAGTTGAAACTGAAGTTGAAATTGAAGTTGAAATTGAAGTTGAAATTGAAGTTGAAATTGAAGTTGAAATTAAAGTTGAAAATGAAGTAGAAATTGAAGTTGAAATTGACATTGAAATTGAAGTTGAAATTGAAGTTGAAATTGATGTTGAAATTGGAGTTGAAATTGAAGTTATAATTGAAGTTTAAGTTTAAGTTGAAGTTAAAGTTGAAGTTGAAGTTAAATTTGAAGTTGAACTTGAAGGAAAAGTTGAAGTTGAAGTTAAGTTTGAAATTGAAGTTGACATTGAAATTGAAGTTGACACAGAAATTGAAGTTGAAATTGAAGTTGAAATTGAAGTTGAAATTGAAGTTGAAATTGAAGTTGAAATTGAAGTTGAAATTGAAGTTGAAATTGAAGTTGAAAATGAAGTTGAAATTGAAGTTGAAATTGAAGTTCAAATTGAAGTTCAAATTGAAGTTGAAATTGAAGTTGAAATTGAAGTTGTAATTGAAGTTGAAATTGAAGTTATAATTGAAGTTTAAGTTTGACTAAAGGTTAAAGTTGAAGTTGAAGTTCAATTTGAAGTTGAACTTGAGGGTGAAGTTGAAGTTGAAGTTGAAATTGAAGATGAAATTGAAGTTGAAATTGAAGTTGAAATTGAAGTTGAAATTGAAGTTGAAATTGAAGTTGAAATTGAAGTTGAAATTAAAGTTGAAATTCAAGTTGAAATTGAAGTTGAAATTGAAGTTGAAATTGAAGTAAAATTGAAGTTAAAACTGAAGTTGAAGTTGAAGTTGAAGTTAAAGTTGAAGTTGAAGTTAAATTTGAAGTTGAACTTGAATGTAAAGTTGAAGTTGAAACTGAAGTTGAAGTTGAAGTTGAAGTTGAAATTGAAGTTAAAATTGAAGTTTAAGTTTAAGTTGAAGTTGAAGTTAAATTTGAAGTTGAACTTGAAGATTAAGTTGAAGTTGAAGTTAAGTTTGAAATTGAAGTTGACATTGAAATTGAAGTTGACATTGAAATTGAAGTTGAAGTTGAAGTTGAAATTGAAGTTAAAATTGAAGTTGAAATTGAAATTGAAATTGAAGTTAAAATTGAAGTTGAAATTGAAGTTGAAATTGAAGTTGAAATTGAAGTTGAAATTGAAGTTGAAATTGAAGTTGAAATTGATGTTGAAATTGAAGTTGAAATTGAAGTTAAAATTGAAGTTTAAGTTGAAGTTGAAGTTAATGTTGAAGTTGAAGTTAAATTAGAAGTTGAACTTGAAGGTTAAGTTGAAGTTGAAGTTAAGTTTGAAATTGAAGTTGACATTGAAATTGAAGTTGACATTGAAATTGAAGTTGAAATTGAAGTTGAAGTTGACATTAAAATTGATGTTGAAACTGAAGTTGAAATTGAAGTTGAAATTGAAGTTGAAATTGAAGTTGAAAATGAAGTTGAAATTGAAGTTGAAATTGAAGTTGAAATTGAAGTTAAAATTGAAGTTGAAATTGAAGTTGAAATTGAAGTTGAAATTGAAGTTGAAATTGATGTTGAAATTGAAGTTGAAATTGAAGTTAAAATTGAAGTTTAAGTTTAAGTTGAAGTTGAAGTTAAATTTGAAGTTGAACTTGAAGGAAAAGTTGAAGTTGAAGTTAAGTTTGAAATTGAAGTTGACATTGAAATTGAAGTTGACACAGAAATTGAAGTTGAAATTGAAGTTGAAATTGAAGTTGAAATTGAAGTTGAAATTGAAGTTGAAATTGAAGTTGAAATTGAAGTTGAAAATGAAGTTGAAATTGAAGTTGAAATTGAAGTTCAAATTGAAGTTGAAATTGAAGTTGAAATTGAAGTTGTAATTGAAGTTGAAATTGAAGTTATAATTGAAGTTTAAGTTTGACTAAAGGTTAAAGTTGAAGTTGAAGTTCAATTTGAAGTTGAACTTGAGGGTGAAGTTGAAGTTGAAGTTGAAATTGAAGATGAAATTGAAGTTGAAATTGAAGTTGAAATTGAAGTTGAAATTGAAGTTGAAATTGAAGTTGAAATTGAAGTTGAAATTAAAGTTGAAATTCAAGTTGAAATTGAAGTTGAAATTGAAGTTGAAATTGAAGTAAAATTGAAGTTAAAACTGAAGTTGAAGTTGAAGTTGAAGTTAAAGTTGAAGTTGAAGTTAAATTTGAAGTTGAACTTGAATGTAAAGTTGAAGTTGAAACTGAAGTTGAAGTTGAAGTTGAAGTTGAAATTGAAGTTAAAATTGAAGTTTAAGTTTAAGTTGAAGTTGAAGTTAAATTTGAAGTTGAACTTGAAAGTTAAGTTGAAGTTGAAGTTAAGTTTGAAATTGAAGTTGACATTGAAATTGAAGTTGACATTGAAATTGAAGTTGAAGTTGAAGTTGAAATTGAAGTTAAAATTGAAGTTGAAATTGAAGTTGAAATTGAAGTTAAAATTGAAGTTGAAATTGAAGTTGAAATTGAAGTTGAAATTGAAGTTGAAATTGAAGTTGAAATTGAAGTTGAAATTGATGTTGAAATTGAAGTTGAAATTGAAGTTAAAATTGAAGTTTAAGTTGAAGTTGAAGTTAATGTTGAAGTTGAAGTTAAATTAGAAGTTGAACTTGAAGGTGAAGTTGAAGTTGAAGTTAAGTTTGAAATTGAAGTTGACATTGAAATTGAAGTTGACATTGAAATTGAAGTTGACATTGAAATTGAAATTGAAATTGAAGTTGAAATTGAAGTTGAAATTGAAGTTGAAACTGAAGTTGAAGTTAAAGTTGAAATTGAAGTCGAAATTGAAGTTGAAATTGAAGTTGAAATTGAAGTTGAAATTAAAGTTGAAATTCAAGTTGAAATTCAAGTTGAAATTGAAGTTGAAATTGAAGTAAAATTGAAGTTAAAATTGAAGTTGAAGTTGAAGTTGAAGTTAAAGTTGAAGTTGAAGTTAAATTTGAAGTTGAACTTGAATGTAAAGTTGAAGTTGAAACTGAAGTTGAAGTTGAAGTTGAAGTTAAAATTGAAGTTTAAGTTTAAGTTGAAGTTAAAGTTGAAGTTGAAGTTAAATTTGAAGTTGAACTTGAAGGTTAAGTTGAAGTTGAAGTTAAGTTTGAAATTGAAGTTGACATTGAAATTGAAGTTGACATTGAAATTGAAGTTGAAATTGAAGTTGAAGTTGACATTAAAATTGATGTTGAAACTGAAGTTGAAATTGAAGTTGAAATTGAAGTTGAAATTGAAGTTGAAAATGAAGTTGAAATTGAAGTTGAAATTGAAGTTGAAATTGAAGTTGAAATTGAAGTTGAAATTGAAGTTAAAATTGAAGTTAAAATTGAAGTTGAAATTGAAGTTGAAATTGAAGTTAAAATTGAAGTTGAAATTGAAGTTGAAATTGAAGTTAAAATTGAAGTTGAAATTGAAGTTGAAGTTGACATTAAAATTGATGTTGGAGCTGAAGTTGAAATTGAAGTTGAAATTGATGTTGAAATTGAAGTTGAAAATGAAGTTGAAATTGAAGTTGAAATTGAAGTTGAAATTGAAGTTAAAATTGAAGTTGAAATTGAAGTTGAAATTGAAGTTGAAATTGAAGTTGAAATTGATGTTGTTATTGAAGTTGAAATTGAAGTTAAAATTGAAGTTTAAGTTTAAGTTGAAGTTGAAGTTAAATTTGAAGTTGAACTTGAAGGTTAAGTTGAAGTTGAAGTTAAGTTTGAAATTGAAGTTGACATTGAAATTGAAGTTGACATTAAAATTGAAGTTGAAGTTGAAGTTGAAATTGAAGTTGAAATTGAAGTTGAAATTGAAGTTGAAATTGAAGTTAAAATTGAAGTTGAAATTGAAGTTGAAATTGAAGTTGAAATTGAAGTTGAAATTGAAGTTGAAATTGAAGTTGAAATTGATGTTGAAATTGAAGTTGAAATTGAAGTTAAAATTGAAGTTTAAGTTGAAGTTGAAGTTAATGTTGAAGTTGAAGTTAAATTAGAAGTTGAACTTGAAGGTGAAGTTGAAGTTGAAGTTAAGTTTGAAATTGAAGTTGACATTGAAATTGAAGTTGACATTGAAATTGAAGTTGACATTGAAATTGAAATTGAAATTGAAGTTGAAATTGAAGTTGAAATTGAAGTTGAAACTGAAGTTGAAGTTAAAGTTGAAATTGAAGTCGAAATTGAAGTTGAAATTGAAGTTGAAATTGAAGTTGAAATTAAAGTTGAAATTCAAGTTGAAATTCAAGTTGAAATTGAAGTTGAAATTGAAGTAAAATTGAAGTTAAAATTGAAGTTGAAGTTGAAGTTGAAGTTAAAGTTGAAGTTGAAGTTAAATTTGAAGTTGAACTTGAATGTAAAGTTGAAGTTGAAACTGAAGTTGAAGTTGAAGTTGAAGTTAAAATTGAAGTTTAAGTTTAAGTTGAAGTTAAAGTTGAAGTTGAAGTTAAATTTGAAGTTGAACTTGAAGGTTAAGTTGAAGTTGAAGTTATGTTTGAAATTGAAGTTGACATTGAAATTGAAGTTGACATTGAAATTGAAGTTGAAATTGAAGTTGAAGTTGACATTAAAATTGATGTTGAAACTGAAGTTGAAATTGAAGTTGAAATTGAAGTTGAAATTGAAGTTGAAAATGAAGTTGAAATTGAAGTTGAAATTGAAGTTGAAATTGAAGTTAAAATTGAAGTTGAAATTGAAGTTGAAATTGAAGTTGAAATTGAAGTTGAAATTGATGTTGAAATTGAAGTTGAAATTGAATTTAAAATTGAAGTTTAAGTTTAAGTTGAAGTTGAAGTTAAATTTGAAGTTGAACTTGAAGGTTAAGTTGAAGTTGAAGTTAAGTTTGAAATTGAAGTTGACATTGAAATTGAAGTTGACATTGAAATTGAAGTTGAAGTTGAAGTTGAAATTGAAGTTGAAATTGAAGTTGAAATTGAAGTTGAAACTGAAGTTGAAGTTGAAGTTGAAATTGAAGTTGAAATTGAAGTTGAAATTGAAGTTGAAATTGAAGTTGAAATTGAAGTTGAAATTGAATTTGAAACTGAAGTTGAAGTTGAAGTTGAAATTGAAGTTGAAATTGAAGTTGAAATTGAAGTTGAAATTGAAGTTGAAATTGAAGTTGAAATTGAAGTTAAAATTGAAGTTGAAATTGAAGTTGAAATTGACATTGAAATTAAAGTTGAAACTGAAGTTGAAATTGAAGTTGTAATTGAAGTTGAAATTGAAGTTGAAACTGAAGTTGAAATTGAAGTTGAAATTGAAGTTGAAATTGAAGTTGAAATTGAAGTTGAAATTAAAGTTGAAAATGAAGTAGAAATTGAAGTTGAAATTGACATTGAAATTGAAGTTGAAATTGAAGTTGAAATTGATGTTGAAATTGGAGTTGAAATTGAAGTTATAATTGAAGTTTAAGTTTAAGTTGAAGTTAAAGTTGAAGTTGAAGTTAAATTTGAAGTTGAACTTGAAGGAAAAGTTGAAGTTGAAGTTAAGTTTGAAATTGAAGTTGACATTGAAATTGAAGTTGACACAGAAATTGAAGTTGAAATTGAAGTTGAAATTGAAGTTGAAATTGAAGTTGAAATTGAAGTTGAAATTGAAGTTGAAATTGAAGTTGAAATTGAAGTTGAAAATGAAGTTGAAATTGAAGTTGAAATTGAAGTTCAAATTGAAGTTCAAATTGAAGTTGAAATTGAAGTTGAAATTGAAGTTGTAATTGAAGTTGAAATTGAAGTTATAATTGAAGTTTAAGTTTGACTAAAGGTTAAAGTTGAAGTTGAAGTTCAATTTGAAGTTGAACTTGAGGGTGAAGTTGAAGTTGAAGTTGAAATTGAAGATGAAATTGAAGTTGAAATTGAAGTTGAAATTGAAGTTGAAATTGAAGTTGAAATTGAAGTTGAAATTGAAGTTGAAATTAAAGTTGAAATTCAAGTTGAAATTGAAGTTGAAATTGAAGTTGAAATTGAAGTAAAATTGAAGTTAAAACTGAAGTTGAAGTTGAAGTTGAAGTTAAAGTTGAAGTTGAAGTTAAATTTGAAGTTGAACTTGAATGTAAAGTTGAAGTTGAAACTGAAGTTGAAGTTGAAGTTGAAGTTGAAATTGAAGTTAAAATTGAAGTTTAAGTTTAAGTTGAAGTTGAAGTTAAATTTGAAGTTGAACTTGAAGATTAAGTTGAAGTTGAAGTTAAGTTTGAAATTGAAGTTGACATTGAAATTGAAGTTGACATTGAAATTGAAGTTGAAGTTGAAGTTGAAATTGAAGTTAAAATTGAAGTTGAAATTGAAATTGAAATTGAAGTTAAAATTGAAGTTGAAATTGAAGTTGAAATTGAAGTTGAAATTGAAGTTGAAATTGAAGTTGAAATTGAAGTTGAAATTGATGTTGAAATTGAAGTTGAAATTGAAGTTAAAATTGAAGTTTAAGTTGAAGTTGAAGTTAATGTTGAAGTTGAAGTTAAATTAGAAGTTGAACTTGAAGGTTAAGTTGAAGTTGAAGTTAAGTTTGAAATTGAAGTTGACATTGAAATTGAAGTTGACATTGAAATTGAAGTTGAAATTGAAGTTGAAGTTGACATTAAAATTGATGTTGAAACTGAAGTTGAAATTGAAGTTGAAATTGAAGTTGAAATTGAAGTTGAAAATGAAGTTGAAATTGAAGTTGAAATTGAAGTTGAAATTGAAGTTAAAATTGAAGTTGAAATTGAAGTTGAAATTGAAGTTGAAATTGAAGTTGAAATTGATGTTGAAATTGAAGTTGAAATTGAAGTTAAAATTGAAGTTTAAGTTTAAGTTGAAGTTGAAGTTAAATTTGAAGTTGAACTTGAAGGTTAAGTTGAAGTTGAAGTTAAGTTTGAAATTGAAGTTGACATTGAAATTGAAGTTGACATTGAAATTGAAGTTGAAGTTGAAGTTGAAATTGAAGTTGAAATTGAAGTTGAAATTGAAGTTGAAACTGAAGTTGAAGTTGAAGTTGAAATTGAAGTTGAAATTGAAGTTGAAATTGAAGTTGAAATTGAATTTGAAACTGAAGTTGAAGTTGAAGTTGAAATTGAAGTTGAAATTGAAGTTGAAATTGAAGTTGAAATTGAAGTTGAAATTGAAGTTGAAATTGAAGTTAAAATTGAAGTTGAAATTGAAGTTGAAATTGACATTGAAATTAAAGTTGAAACTGAAGTTGAAATTGAAGTTGTAATTGAAGTTGAAATTGAAGTTGAAACTGAAGTTGAAATTGAAGTTGAAATTGAAGTTGAAATTGAAGTTGAAATTGAAGTTGAAATTAAAGTTGAAAATGAAGTAGAAATTGAAGTTGAAATTGACATTGAAATTGAAGTTGAAATTGAAGTTGAAATTGATGTTGAAATTGGAGTTGAAATTGAAGTTATAATTGAAGTTTAAGTTTAAGTTTAAGTTAAAGTTGAAGTTGAAGTTAAATTTGAAGTTGAACTTGAAGGAAAAGTTGAAGTTGAAGTTAAGTTTGAAATTGAAGTTGACATTGAAATTGAAGTTGACACTGAAATTGAAGTTGAAATTGAAGTTGAAATTGAAGTTGAAATTGAAGTTGAAATTGAAGTTGAAATTGAAGTTGAAATTGAAGTTGAAATTGAAGTTAAAATTGAAGTTGAAATTGAAGTTGAAATTGAAGTTGAAATTGAAGTTGAAATTGAAGTTGAAATTGAAGTTGAAATTGATGTTGAAATTGAAGTTGAAATTGAAGTTAAAATTGAAGTTTAAGTTGAAGTTGAAGTTAATGTTGAAGTTGAAGTTAAATTAGAAGTTGAACTTGAAGGTGAAGTTGAAGTTGAAGTTAAGTTTGAAATTGAAGTTGACATTGAAATTGAAGTTGACATTGAAATTGAAGTTGACATTGAAATTGAAATTGAAATTGAAGTTGAAATTGAAGTTGAAATTGAAGTTGAAACTGAAGTTGAAGTTGAAGTTAAATTGAAGTCGAAATTGAAGTTGAAATTGAAGTTGAAATTGAAGTTGAAATTAAAGTTGAAATTCAAGTTGAAATTCAAGTTGAAATTGAAGTTGAAATTGACATTGAAATTAAAGTTGAAACTGAAGTTGAAATTGAAGTTGTAATTGAAGTTGAAATTGAAGTTGAAACTGAAGTTGAAATTGAAGTTGAAATTGAAGTTGAAATTGAAGTTGAAATTGAAGTTGAAATTAAAGTTGAAAATGAAGTAGAAATTGAAGTTGAAATTGACATTGAAATTGAAGTTGAAATTGAAGTTGAAATTGATGTTGAAATTGGAGTTGAAATTGAAGTTATAATTGAAGTTTAAGTTTAAGTTGAAGTTAAAGTTGAAGTTGAAGTTAAATTTGAAGTTGAACTTGAAGGAAAAGTTGAAGTTGAAGTTAAGTTTGAAATTGAAGTTGACATTGAAATTGAAGTTGACACAGAAATTGAAGTTGAAATTGAAGTTGAAATTGAAGTTGAAATTGAAGTTGAAATTGAAGTTGAAATTGAAGTTGAAATTGAAGTTGAAATTGAAGTTGAAATTGAAGTTGAAATTGAAGTTGAAATTGAAGTTGAAAATGAAGTTGAAATTGAAGTTGAAATTGAAGTTCAAATTGAAGTTGAAATTGAAGTTGAAATTGAAGTTGTAATTGAAGTTGAAATTGAAGTTATAATTGAAGTTTAAGTTTGACTAAAGGTTAAAGTTGAAGTTGAAGTTCAATTTGAAGTTGAACTTGAGGGTGAAGTTGAAGTTGAAATTGAAGATGAAATTGAAGTTGAAATTGAAGTTGAAATTGAAGTTGAAATTGAAGTTGAACTTGAAAGTTAAGTTGAAGTTGAAGTTGAAGTTAAGCTGAAGTTGAAGTTAAGGTTGAAATTGAAATAAAAGTTGAAATTGAAGTTGAAATTGAAGTTGAAATTGAAGTTAAAATTGAAGTTGAAATAAAAGTTAAAATTGAAGTTGAAATTGAAGTTGAAATTGAAGTTGAAATTGAAGTTGAAATTGATGTTGAAATTGAAGTTGAAATTGAAGTTAAAATTGAAGTTTAAGTTGAAGTTGAAGTTAATGTTGAAGTTGAAGTTAAATTAGAAGTTGAACTTGAAGGTGAAGTTGAAGTTGAAGTTAAGTTTGAAATTGAAGTTGACATTGAAATTGAAGTTGACATTGAAATTGAAGTTGACATTGAAATTGAAATTGAAATTGAAGTTGAAATTGAAGTTGAAATTGAAGTTGAAACTGAAGTTGAAGTTGAAGTTGAAATTGAAGTCGAAATTGAAGTTGAAATTGAAGTTGAAATTGAAGTTGAAATTAAAGTTGAAATTCAAGTTGAAATTCAAGTTGAAATTGAAGTTGAAATTGACATTGAAATTAAAGTTGAAACTGAAGTTGAAATTGAAGTTGTAATTGAAGTTGAAATTGAAGTTGAAACTGAAGTTGAAATTGAAGTTGAAATTGAAGTTGAAATTGAAGTTGAAATTGAAGTTGAAATTAAAGTTGAAAATGAAGTAGAAATTGAAGTTGAAATTGACATTGAAATTGAAGTTGAAATTGAAGTTGAAATTGATGTTGAAATTGGAGTTGAAATTGAAGTTATAATTGAAGTTTAAGTTTAAGTTGAAGTTAAAGTTGAAGTTGAAGTTAAATTTGAAGTTGAACTTGAAGGAAAAGTTGAAGTTGAAGTTAAGTTTGAAATTGAAGTTGACATTGAAATTGAAGTTGACACAGAAATTGAAGTTGAAATTGAAGTTGAAATTGAAGTTGAAATTGAAGTTGAAATTGAAGTTGAAATTGAAGTTGAAATTGAAGTTGAAATTGAAGTTGAAATTGAAGTTGAAATTGAAGTTGAAATTGAAGTTGAAAATGAAGTTGAAATTGAAGTTGAAATTGAAGTTCAAATTGAAGTTGAAATTGAAGTTGAAATTGAAGTTGTAATTGAAGTTGAAATTGAAGTTATAATTGAAGTTTAAGTTTGACTAAAGGTTAAAGTTGAAGTTGAAGTTCAATTTGAAGTTGAACTTGAGGGTGAAGTTGAAGTTGAAATTGAAGATGAAATTGAAGTTGAAATTGAAGTTGAAATTGAAGTTGAAATTGAAGTTGAACTTGAAAGTTAAGTTGAAGTTGAAGTTGAAGTTAAGCTGAAGTTGAAGTTAAGGTTGAAATTGAAATAAAAGTTGAAATTGAAGTTGAAATTGAAGTTGAAATTGAAGTTAAAATTGAAGTTGAAATAAAAGTTAAAATTGAAGTTGAAATTGAAGTTGAAATTGAAGTTAAAATTGAAGTTGAAATTGAAGTTGAAGTTGACATTAAAATTGAAGTTGAAACTGAAGTTGAAATTAAAGTTAAAATTGAAGTAGAAATTGAAGTTGAAAATGAAGTTGAAATTGAAGTTGAAATTAAAGTTGAAATTGAAGTTAAAATTGAAGTTGAAATTGACATTGAAATTGAAGTTGAAATTGAAGTTGAAATTGATGTTGAAATTGGAGTTGAAATTGAAGTTATAATTGAAGTTTAAGTTTAAGTTGAAGTTAAAGTTGAAGTTGAAGTTAAATTTGAAGTTGAACTTGAAGGAAAAGTTGAAGTTGAAGTTAAGTTTGAAATTGAAGTTGACATTGAAATTGAAGTTGACACAGAAATTGAAGTTGAAATTGAAGTTGAAATTGAAGTTGAAATTGAAGTTGAAATTGAAGTTGAAATTGAAGTTGAAATTGAAGTTAAAATTGAAGTTGAAAATGAAGTTGAAATTGAAGTTGAAATTGAAGTTCAAATTGAAGTTGAAATTGAAGTTGAAATTGAAGTTGTAATTGAAGTTGAAATTGAAGTTATAATTGAAGTTTAAGTTTGACTAAAGGTTAAAGTTGAAGTTGAAGTTCAATTTGAAGTTGAACTTGAGGGTGAAGTTGAAGTTGAAGTTGAAATTGAAGATGAAATTGAAGTTGAAATTGAAGTTGAAATTGAAGTTGAAATTGAAGTTGAAATTGAAGTTGAACTTGAAAGTTAAGTTGAAGTTGAAGTTGAAGTTAAGCTGAAGTTGAAGTTAAGGTTGAAATTGAAATAAAAGTTGAAATTGAAGTTGAAATTGAAGTTGAAATTGAAGTTAAAATTGAAGTTGAAATAAAAGTTAAAATTGAAGTTGAAATTGAAGTTGAAATTGAAGTTAAAATTGAAGTTGAAATTGAAGTTGAAGTTGACATTAAAATTGAAGTTGAAACTGAAGTTGAAATTAAAGTTAAAATTGAAGTAGAAATTGAAGTTGAAAATGAAGTTGAAATTGAAGTTGAAATTAAAGTTGAAATTGAAGTTAAAATTGAAGTTGAATTTGAATTTGAAATTGAAGTTGAAATTGAAGTTGAAATTGATGTTGAAATTGAAGTTGAAATTGAAGTTAAAATTGAAGTTTAAGTTTAAGTTGAAGTTAAAGTTGAAGTTGAAGTTAAATTTGAAGTTGAACTTGAATGTTAAGTTGAAGTTGAAGTTAAGTTTGAAATTGAAGTTGAAATTGAACTTGAAATTGAAGTTGAAATTGAAGTTGAAACTGAAGTTGAAGTTGAAGTTGAAATTGAAGTTGAAATTGAAGTTGACATTGAAATTGAAGTTGACATTGAAATTGAAGTTGAAATTGAAGTTGAAATTGAAGTTGAAATTGAAGTTGAAATTGAAGTTGAAATTGAAGTTGAAACTGAAGTTGAAGTTGAAGTTGAAATTGAAGTTGAAATTGAAGTTGAAATTGAAGTTGAAATTGAAGTTGAAATTGAAGTTAAAATTGAAGTTAAAATTGAAGTTGAAATTGAAGTTGAAATTGAAGTTAAAATTGAAGTTGAAATTGAAGTTGAAATTGAAGTTAAAATTGAAGTTGAAATTGAAGTTGAAGTTGACATTAAAATTGATGTTGAAACTGAAGTTGAAATTGAAGTTGAAGTTGAAGTTGAAGTTGAATTTGAAGTTGAAATTGAAGTTGAAATTGAAGTAGAATTTGAAGTTAAAATTGAAGTTAAAATTGAAGTTTAAGTTGAAGTTGAAGTTAAAGTTGAAGTTGAAGTTAAATTTGAAGTTGAACTTGAATGTAAAGTTGAAGTTGAAGTTAAGTTTGAAATTGAAATTGACATTGAACTTGAAGTCGACATTGAAATTGAAGTTGAAATTGAAGTTGAAATTGAAGTTGAAATTGAAGTTGAAGTTGAAGTTGAATTTGAAGTTGAAATTGAAGTTTAAGTTTAATTGAAGTTAAAGTTGAAGTTGAAGTTGAATTTGAAGTTGAACTTGAAAGTGAAGTTAAAGTTGACGTTGAAGTTAAGTTGAAGTTGAAGTTAAGTTTGAAATTGAAGTGGAAGTTGAAATTGAAGTTAAAATTGAAGTTGAAATTGAAGTTGAAATTGAAGTTGAAATTGAAGTTGAAATTGAAGTTAAAATTGATGTTGAAATTGAAGTTGAAATTGAAGTTGAAATTGAAGTTAAAATTGAAGTTGAAATTGAAGTTGAAATTGAAGTTGAAATTGAAGTTAAAATTGAAGTTGAAATTGAAGTTGAAATTGAAGTTGAAATTGAAGTTTATTAAAATTGAAGTTCAAATTGAAGTTGAAATTGAAGTTGAAATTGAAGTTGAAATTGAAGTTGAAATTGAAGTTGAAATTGAAGTTGAAATTGTAGTTAAAATTGAAGTTGAAATTGAAGTTGAAATTGACATTGAAATTAAAGTTGAAACTGAAGTTGAAATTGAAGTTGTAATTGAAGTTGAAATTGAAGTTGAAATTAAAGTGAAATTAAAGTTGAAAATGAAGTTGAAATTGAAGTTGAAAATGACATTGAAATTGAAGTTGAAACTGAAGTTGAAATTGAAGTTGAAATTGAAGTTAAAGTTGAAGTTGAAAATGAAGTTGAAATTGAAGTTGAAATTGAAGTTGAAATTGAAGTTAAAATTGAAGTTGAAATTGAAGTTGAAATTGAAGTTGAAATTGAAGTTGAAATTGATGTTGAAATTGAAGTTGAAATTGAAGTTAAAATTGAAGTTTAAGTTGAAATTGAAGTTAAAGTTGAAGTTGAAGTTAAATTTGAAGTTGAACTTGAAGGTTAAGTTGAAGTTGAAGTTAAGTTTGAAATTGAAGTTGACATTGAAATTGAAGTTGACATTGAAATTGAAGTTGAAATTGAAGTTGAAATTGAAGTTGAAATTGAAGTTAAAATTGAAGTTGAAATTGAAGTTGAAGTTGACATTAAAATTGAAGTTGAAACTGAAGTTGAAATTAAAGTTAAAATTGAAGTAGAAATTGAAGTTGAAAATGAAGTTGAAATTGAAGTTGAAATTAAAATTGAAATTGAAGTTAAAATTGAAGTTGAATTTGAATTTGAAATTGAAGTTGAAATTGAAGTTGAAATTGATGTTGAAATTGAAGTTGAAATTGAAGTTAAAATTGAAGTTTAAGTTTAAGTTGAAGTTAAAGTTGAAGTTGAAGTTAAATTTGAAGTTGAACTTGAAGGTTAAGTTGAAGTTGAAGGTTAAGTTGAAGTTGAAGCTAAGTTTGAAATTGAAGTTGACATTGAAATTGAAGTTGACATTGAAATTGAAGTTGACATTGAAATTGAAGTTGAAATTGAAGTTGAAATTGAAGTTGAAATTCAAGTTGAAATTGAAGTTGAAATTGAAGTTGAAACTGAAGTTGAAGTTGAAGTTGAAATTGAAGTTGAAATTGAAATTGAAATTGAAGTTGAAACTGAAGTTGAAGTTGAAGTTGAAGTTGAAGTTGAAATTGAAGTTGAAATTGAAGTTGAAATTGAAGTTGAAATTGAAGTTGAAATTAAAGTTGAAATTGAAGTTAAAATTGAAGTTTAAGTTTAAGTTAAGGTTAAGGTTAAAGTTGAAGTTGAAGTTGAAGTTGAAGTTGAATTTGAAGTTGAAATTGAAGTTGAAATTGAAGTAGAATTTGAAGTTAAAATTGAAGTTGAAATTGAAGTTGAAATTGAAATTGAAATTGAAGTTGAAACTGAAGTTGAAGTTGAAGTTGAAATTGAAGTTGAAATTGAAGTTGAAATTGAAGTAGAATTTGAAGTTAAAATTGAAGTTGAAATAAAAGTTAAAATTGAAGTTAAAATTGAAGTTGAAATTGAAGTTGAAATTGAAGTTAAAATTGAAGTTGAAATTGAAGTTGAAGTTGACATTAAAATTGAAGTTGAAACTGAAGTTGAAATTAAAGTTAAAATTGAAGTAGAAATTGAAGTTGAAAATGAAGTTGAAATTGAAGTTGAAATTAAAGTTGAAATTGAAGTTAAAATTGAAGTTGAATTTGAATTTGAAATTGAAGTTGAAATTGAAGTTGAAATTGATGTTGAAATTGAAGTTGAAATTGAAGTTAAAATTGAAGTTTAAGTTGAAGTTGAAGTTAAAGTTGAAGTTGAAGTTAAATTTGAAGTTGAACTTGAAGGTTAAGTTGAATTTGAAGTTAAGTTTGAAATTGAAGTTGACATTGAAATTGAAGTTGACATTGAAATTGAAGTTGAAATTGAAGTTGAAATTGAAGTTGAAATTGAAGTTGAAATTGAAGTTGAAATTGAAGTTGAAATTGAAGTTGAAATTGAAGTTGAAATTGAAATTGAAATTGAAGTTGAAACTGAAGTTGAAGTTGAAGTTGAAGTTGAAGTTGAAGTTGAAATTGAAGTTGAAATTGAAGTAGAAATTGAAGTTGAAAATGAAGTTGAAATTGAAGTTGAAATTAAAGTTGAAATTGAAGTTAAAATTGAAGTTGAATTTGAATTTGAAATTGAAGTTGAAATTGAAGTTGAAATTGAAGTTGAAATTGATGTTGAAATTGAAGTTGAAATTGAAGTTAAAATTGAAGTTTAAGTTTAAGTTGAAGTTAAAGTTGAAGTTGAAGTTAAATTTGAAGTTGAACTTGAAGGTTAAGTTGAAGTTGAAGTTAAGTTTGAAATTGAAGTTGACATTGAAATTGAAGTTGACATTGAAATTGAAATTGAAATTGAAGTTGAAATTGAAGTTGAAATTGAAGTTGAAATTGAAGTTGAAATTGAAGTTGAAATTGAAATTGAAATTGAAGTTGAAACTGAAGTTGAAGTTGAAGTTGAAATTGAAGTTGAAATTGAAGTTGAAATTGAAGTTGAAATTGAAGTTGAAATTGAAGTTGAAATTGAAGTTGAAATTAAAGTTGAAATTGAAGTTAAAATTGAAGTTTAAGTTTAAGTTAAGGTTAAGGTTAAAGTTGAAGTTGAAGTTGAAGTTGAAGTTGAATTTGAAGTTGAAATTGAAGTTGAAATTGAAGTAGAATTTGAAGTTAAAATTGAAGTTGAAATTGAAGTTGAAATTGAAATTGAAATTGAAGTTGAAACTGAAGTTGAAGTTGAAGTTGAAATTGAAGTTGAAATTGAAGTTGAAATTGAAGTTGAAATTGAAGTTAAAATTGAAGTTGAAATAAAAGTTAAAATTGAAGTTAAAATTGAAGTTGAAATTGAAGTTAAAATTGAAGTTAAAATTGAAGTTGAAATTGAAGTTGAAGTTGACATTAAAATTGAAGTTGAAACTGAAGTTGAAATTAAAGTTAAAATTGAAGTAGAAATTGAAGTTGAAAATGAAGTTGAAATTGAAGTTGAAATTAAAGTTGAAATTGAAGTTAAAATTGAAGTTGAATTTGAATTTGAAATTGAAGTTGAAATTGAAGTTGAAATTGAAGTTGAAATTGATGTTGAAATTGAAGTTGAAATTGAAGTTAAAATTGAAGTTTAAGTTTAAGTTGAAGTTAAAGTTGAAGTTGAAGTTAAATTTGAAGTTGAACTTGAAGGTTAAGTTGAAGTTGAAGTTAAGTTTGAAATTGAAGTTGACATTGAAATTGAAGTTGACATTGAAAGTGAAGTTGAAATTGAAGTTGAAATTGAAGTTGAAATTGAAGTTGAAATTGAAGTTGAAATTGATGTTGAAATTGAAGTTGAAATTGAAGTTAAAATTGAAGTTTAAGTTTAAGTTGAAGTTAAAGTTGAAGTTGAAGTTAAATTTGAAGTTGAACTTGAAGGTTAAGTTGAAGTTGAAGTTAAGTTTGAAATTGAAGTTGACATTGAAATTGAAGTTGACATTGAAAGTGAAGTTGAAATTGAAGTTGAAATTGAAGTTGAAATTGAAGTTGAAATTGAAGTTGAAATTGAAGTTGAAATTGAAATTAAAATTGAAGTTGAAACTGAAGTTGAAGTTGAAGTTGAAATTGAAGTTGAAATTGAAGTTGAAATTGAAGTTGAAATTGAAGTTGAAATTGAAGTTGAAATTGATTTTGAATTGGAGTTGAAATTGAAGTTATAATTGAAGTTTAAGTTTAAGTTGAAGTTAAAGTTGAAGTTGAAGTTAAATTTAAAGTTGAACTTGAAGGAAAAGTTGAAGTTGAAGTTAAGTTTGAAATTGAAGCTGACATTGAAATTGAAATTGACACAGAAATTGAAGTTGAAATTGAAGTTGAAATTGAAGTTGAAATTGAAGTTGAAATTGAAGTTGAAATTGAAGTTGAAATTGAAGTTGAAATTGAAGTTGAAATTGAAGTTGAAACTGAAACTGAAGTTGAAGTTGAAGTTGAAATTGAAGTTGAAATTGAAGTTGAAATTGAAGTTGAAATTGAAGTTGAAATGAAGTTGAAATTGATGTTGAAATTGGAGTTGAAATTGAAGTTATAATTGAAGTTTAAGTTTGACTAAAGGTTAAAGTTGAAGTTGAAGTTCAATTTGAAGTTGATACTTGAGGGTGAAGTTGAAGTTGAAGTTGAAATTGAAGATGAAAATGAAGTTGAAATTGAAGTTGAAATTGAAGTTGAAATTGAAGTTGAAATTGAAGTTGAATTGAAGTTGAATTGAGTAAATTGAAGTTTAAACTGAAGTTGAAGTTGAAGTTGAAGTTAAGTTGAAGTTGGAAGTTCAATTTGAAGTTGAACTTGAGGGTGTAGTTGAAGTTGAAGTTGAAATTGAAGATGATATTGAAGTTGAATTGTGTTGATATTGAAGTTGAATTGAGTTGGGAATTGGAAGTTGTTTTGTAGTTGGTTTGGGTATGGTAATTGGGATGGTTATACTGTAGGGTTGGAGTTGAAGTTGAGTTAGGAGTTGGTGTTGGTTAATTGGGGTAGTGGATCTGGTATGGTTTGGTGTTGGGTAACTGTTGGGGTTGGGTTGGTGTTGGTTTTGGGTTGGTGTTGTGTTGGTGTAGGTTTGTGGTAGGGATGTAGTTTGAGGTGGGTTAGTGTAGGTGTTGAGGTTGGTGCTTGGTTGGGGTTTGTGTTGGTGTACTGGGTTTGGGTTGGGTCTGGGTTTGGGTTGGGGTTTGGGTTGGGGTTTGGGTTGGGGTTTGGGTTGGGGTTTAGGTTGGGGTTGGGGTTGGGGTTTGGGTTGGGGTTTGGGTTGGGGTTTGGGTTGGGGTTTGGGTTGTGGTTTGGGTTGGGTTTTGGGTTGGGTTTTGGGTTGGGGTTTGGGTTGGGGTTTGGGTTGGGTTTTGGGTTGGGGTTTGGGTTGGGGTTTGGGTTGGGTTTTTGGGTTGGGGTTTGGGTTGGGGTTGGGGTATGGTTTTGGGTGGGGGGTGAGGTTGGGGTTTGGGTTGGGGTTTGGGTGGGGGTTTGGGTTGGGGTTTTGGTTGGGGTTTGGGTTGGGGTTTGGGTTGGGGTTTGGGTTGGGTTTTGGGTTGGGGTTTGGGTTGGGGTTTGGGTTGGGGTTTGGGTTGAGAGCGCGGGGCACGACGAAGACGGGGGGGGGGGGGTGTGTGTGGATTGGGATTAGGATTGGGATTAGGATTGGGATTTGGATTGGGGTTAGGATTGGGATTAGGATTGGGATTAGGATTGGGATTAGGATGGGGATTAGGATTGGGATTATGATTGGGATTAGGATTGGGATTAGGATGAGAATTATGATTGGGGTTGGGATTAGGATTAGGATTGGGATTAGGATTGGGGTTAGGATTGGGATTAGGATTGGGATTAGGATTGGGGTTAGGATTGGGATTAGGATTGGGATTAGGATTGGGGTTAGGATTGGGGTTAGGATTGGGATTAGGATTGGGATTAGGATTGGGATTAGGATTGGGATTAGGATTGGGATTAGGATTAGGATTAGGATGGGGATTAGGATTGGGATTAGGATTGGGATTAGGATTGGGATTAGGATTGGGATTGGGATTAGGATTGGGATTGGGTTTAGGATTGGGATTTAGGTTAGGATTAGGATTAGGTTAAGGATTGGGATTAGGATTTGGGTTAGGATTAGGATTAGGGTTAGGATTAGGTTTAGGTTTAGGATTGGGGTTAGGATTAGGATTAGGATTAGGATGGGGATTAGGATTAGGGTATGGATTGGGATTAGGATTTGGGTTAGGATTAGGATTAGGGTTAGGATTAGGATTCGGATTAGGATGGGGGTTAGGATTGGGGTAGGATTGGGATTAGGATTGGGATTAGGATTGGGATTAGGATTGGGATTAGGATTGGGATTAGGATTGGGATTAGGATTGGGATGAGGATTGGGATTAGGATTAGGATTAGGATAAAGATTGGGATTAGGATTTGGGTTAGGATTAGGATTAGGGTTAGGATTAGGATTAGGATTAGGATGGGGGTTAGGATTGGGGTAGGATTGGGATTAGGATTGGGATTAGGATTGGGATTAGGATTGGGATTAGGATTGGGATTAGGATTGGGATTAGGATGGGGATGAGGATTGGGATTAGGATTAGGATTAGGATAAAGATTGGGATTAGGATTTTGGGTTAGGATTAGGATTAGGGTTAAGGGTGGATTTAGGTTTAGGATTGGTGTTAGGATTGGGATTAGAATTGGGATTATGATTGGGATTAGGATTGGGATTAGGATTGGGATTAGGATTGGGATTAGGATTGGGATTAGGATTGGGATTAGGATTAGGATTAGGATGGGGATGGGGATTAGGATTGGGATTAGGATTGGGATTAGGATTGGGATTAGGATTGGGATTAGGATTGGGATTAGGATTGGGATTAGGATTGGGATTAGGATTGGGATTAGGATTGGGAGGGGGATTGGGATTGGGATTGGGATGAGGATTGGGATTTAGGTTAGGATTAGGATTAGGGGAAGGATTGGGATTAGGGTTTGGGTTAGGATTAGGATTAGGGTTAGGATTAGGTTTAGGTTTAGGATTGGTGTTAGGATTGGGATTAGAATTGGGATTTTGATTGGGATTAGGATTGGGATTAGGATTGGGATTAGGATTGGGATTAGGATTGGGATTAGGATTGGGATTAGGATTAGGATTAGGATGGGGATTAGGATTGGGGGTTGGGATTGGGATTAGGATTGGGATTAGGATTGGGGATTAGGACTTGGGATTAGGATTGGGATTAGGATTGGGATTAGGATAGGGATTGGGATTAGGATTGGGATTGGGATTAGGATTGGGATTTAGGTTAGGATTAGGATTAAGGTTAAGGATTGGGATTAGGATTTGGGTTAGGATTAGGATTAGGGTTAGGATTAGGTTTAGGTTTAGGATTGGGGTTAGGATTGGGATTAGGATTGGGATTATGATTGGGATTAGGATTGGGATTAGGATTGGGATTAGGATTGGGATTAGGATTGGGATTAGGATAGGGATTGGGATTAGGATTGGGGATTGGGATTAGGATTGGGATT